>CM059281.1:7301194-7356194 GCA_030347295.1 Setipinna tenuifilis
GACCAAGTCATGCAAGGCTAATGTAATATAAGACAGATGAGCACACTGGGGAAGCACCCTGTCACACTGGAATTACAGTCCTTCCCACCATTGAAGACTTACTCATCGAAACAAACCCATATATTTTTTTAAGCAATGAAAAAAAAAAAACCTTTACATTATACATAGTCCATGAGTAAGGGAACATGTTGATAACAAATTAAAAAGTTTAGTTTTCAAGCCTCGAGCCCTCAAAGTTCATAAAAATGCCAATTTTATTGCCTTTTTTCAAGGACAAGAGGAAATGCAAACCCAACTTTTGTTTTTTTTACTTGCAATAGCATGCCACTTTGTAGACCATATAAAAATGGTAGATCCAACTTGTTTTTTTAATATCCCATCAGAACATGTCTGAAGTTAGAAAAAAAAAGAAAAGCTGTTCTTGGCTGAAGGAGGTTTGATTTTTCTGAACCTCTTGGAAGGACAAATATAGGGGTATAAACACATTTTTCTGTTTAAGGGGTTAGAGTGCCATTCTGAAAACATGCTAATAGACAACAGGATATTAGACAACTACACAGGGTACTGGCCCAGTGTTCAAATGTTTAGGAAAGAATGTGGTTCCGTTAAGAGAGAAGAGGGGTAAACAAGTGGTGTTTATGAAATACTTGAATTTTCAGTAATTTTTAGAAACATATCTATCCATATTTGAAGAGCCATATCTCAGAAACTAAACAAAATATCAAGTTGAAATTTTTGTTTGATTCTAATAAGACATGGAATAATGCGCAAACAAAAAAATCTGAAAAAATTGAGGACCAATGTGTTGGACCCATTTAAACTGATGTGGAATTGCCCATCCACAAATATGGGGTTTTGCACTAACTAATATATAATTCTGTATTTTTACATAAGGCTGTTAAAAATAATAATACAAACATATAAAACCAAATTTCCCAAAAATGGTAATTATACCACTCTGGACTCTGAAAAGTCAGCAAGACCTTGTTCATTCGTGGTAGGAGAACCTGGAGTGTCTGCTTGTAGATAATGCTTGGATTAATTTATTCTACATTATATTTGAATTGCATTATGTCTTGCATACATATTAGTGCTTTTAGCCTTCAGAGTTTTATTTCAGTATGATTGACAGTAAGGCTGTAATTGAAAATATTGCTGGAGCATGATGTATAATTTCTGAGAACAAGCTGTTTAGAACAAATTTGTTGAAGGAGCTGCTGCATTACATTACATAAACATTTCACAAACATCACAAATGTGATCGGCCATATGGTTAAATTAAATATTAGTTTAATTAAACTCTTTCGAGGCCCTTAATCATATACTTCTGACCAAAACATAAATACATAAAAGCATAGTACAAAGAGCCAATGTGACTAATAGATACACACATGTGGTGACTGACTTGTCTCTCTATCCCTGCATAAATATATTGATTACACTTTCTATGCACCCAGTGTGCTATAAAATGCTATAAACACACTTCATAACGGGTTATAACAGCTTCATAAAGCTTTATAATTCACTATTCAAAACTCTTTGTTGTGAACAGGCCATAGCACACTGGTGGCATAGAAAGTGTTACCAATATATTTATGGAAGATTCAGAAACATTTTTAGACAAAGTCAGCTTTATTGTCAAAACCCATATGTACAGGTTGTACACACAGGATTTGAAATTGCAGTGCTCTCTAGGCTCACAGTGAACATTAAACATCTTAGAAACATGACAATAAAACATAATGACAAAAACATAACAATATAAACATAGCAACAAGTACAACAAGGCTTGTATATAATACAGATAAGTAAAACACACAGTGTGTAGCGAAATAAAGCTCTAATGCTGCCATTTAAGCAGCAGTGTCATTACATTGTACTGCAAAAAAAGTGTACATTGAAATTCCTGTGAAGCAGTGGGAGAGCAACTCCACAGGAGAGAGATGTGTCTTTGATGTGTCTTGGGAGGAGAGAGATGTGCCTTAGGTAAGTTTCACCAAACTGGGACACTTACACTAAAAAACAACGGGAGAGGGGAGTTCAGTTCAGTTCAGTTCAGTTCAGTTCAGTTCAGTTCAGCGGGCAGGCCTGGGAGGGAGTTCAGTATCCTGACAGCCTGTTGGATGAAGCTGTCTTTCAGTCTGCTGGTCCTGCCCCAGAGGCTCGTTAGTCTCCTTCCTGATGGCAGCAGACCAGAGAGGCTGTTGGATGGGTGGGTGGGATCACCCGCAAAGCTCTCTGCATTGTGGGTGATCCCACCCACCCATCCAACAGCCTCTGGCGGGTACGTTAGATGTCCTGCAGGAAGGGGAAAGAGACACCCACACACTCAGCTGCTCTCGCTTCTCGGTGTAGCTCACTACTCGGTATAGCTTTTTTTACCACACAGTGATGCAGCTGGTGAGGATGCTCTCTGTGGTGCAGTGTAACGGTGCTGGAGGATATTGCTGCCAACCTGTGCTGCCTGCAGTCTTCCTGTCAGGAATTGCATGGCGAGCTGTTGATCCCCAGCCTCTCTAGTTTGAGTATAAGTTGCTGGGGGACGATTGTGTTGAATGCTGAACTGAAGTCAATGAACAGCATTCTAACAGAGTCCAGGTGTGTGAGGGCTGAGTGGAGGGCTGTTGAGATTGCATCATCGGTCGAGCGGTTAGACCGGTATGCAAATTGAAATGGATCCAGGGTGGAGGGGAGAGATGTTTTGATGTGCTGCATGACTAGCCGTTCGAAGTACTTCATGAGGATGGGGGTGAGCGCAACCGGATGCTAGTCATTGAGGCAGGATGGACTTTTTCGGCACAGGGATGATGGTGGAGGCTTTCATCACGGGGACAACAGCCTGGCTCCAAGATGGTTTGAAGATGTCTGTGAAGACATCTGTGAGTTCCACAGCACAGTCTCTCAGTACACGGCCAGGGATGTTGTCAAGTCCCAGAGCTTTGTGTGCTTTGATTCTGCTGAGGGATCTCCTCACGCTGTCCTACTGTGCCAGGGTGCTGTTGTGTGCCTCAAAGCGAGCGAAGAACTCGTTCAGCTCGTTTGGCAGGGAGGTGGAACTGTCGGCAGTCTGTGGCATTGCCATGTAGTCCACCAGTAGTATGGCTGTGAATTCCCTTGGCAGATAGAACAGTCTGCACTTGGTGATCATACTTTTTAGTAGTTATAATAATATAAAAAGATAAGATCTAATATGACATAAACGGACAACTCTGGTCATCCACCTAAAGCAAGCAGCCTGACAAAGTATGGTCAGACAGCTCTGAATCAGGGTTGCATGATTGGCAGAATATTTGTCAGTTTGTCCATTTCAGCCCTAGTAACTGATGGGTAAATCTTAGTTCAACAGCACAGGTCATGATTTATGTTTTTAACTTCTGAGAGATGCCATAAAACAAAACAAAAAATATCAATTGATATGTTGAACAGAAACAGATTAAAGGCATCCAATATTTAAAAAGTTTTTAGGTTCAGACATCTAGCTCAATATATTTCGTCAGCTAAGAAATTCAAGGTTTCTTCATCTGTCCTGAAAGCCTTTTACACTTCAGCTGTAGAGAGTGTACTAACAGGCAGCATCATCACCTGGTATGGGAACTCCACAGCCAGAGATTGCAGTACTCTGCAGAGAGTAGTACATTCAGCTGAACGCACCATCAGAACTCCACTTCCTGCTTTACAAGACATCTATTCTCGAAGAGTACTTGTAAGGCCCTAAAAGATTTTAAAGGACTCCTCTCATCCTGGAAATGGACTGTTTAAACCGCTGAGGTCTAGAAGACGCCTATGCAACCACCTGGCTAGGACTGAAAGACTCAGAAGAAGTTTCTATCCTCAGGCCATCCGGACATTGAATACACATCATACTGACTTTGCACACATCCACCCTTCAGCACACACACATGCACCCCCCCCCCTCCTCCAAAAAACAACACACTCAGCACTTTTCCTCAGCCACTGACTTTAGTTCGGTTTCTCCCGCACTGACCCCCGCCTCATGACCCCTCACCACCTCTCATCAGTGTGTGATGAGATGTTTTGCCACCTTGGCAGACCAAAACATAGCCTTTAAGGACTACAGCATTGGTTTGTTTATATGTAAAATTAGCACTAATATCCACAACTGTAGCATAATTATTAACTCCACAAAAAGCTTTGGTGTGGGGTGCTGTAGAGTAGCTGTACCATAAAGGGGAAAGTGCCCATGGTTCTGCCCCATGATCATTTCCCAGTCCTACCCCATCTTTCTCTTCCACTTCTCTCCTGCACATCTTCACTGTACTATCATAAGAAGGCCAAAAAAAGATACTTTTAAAAGTATTTGTTAAAAATGCAATAATGGCTCTTTTTAGAGAATCTGTATCATTCAACATGGTGCTGACCAGAGTGATGTGCTCTAGGACATACCCACACTGTTAATGACAAGTAAGACTGAAACAACGACCACAGATCAATGTGCTGAATCTTTAACAGCAGCAACTATCGATATAACCAAGCAAAAAACACAAGGCTGATCTCCCAAAGCACCAAAGCGAGAGGGGGGGGGGCAGACACACCAGCATGATGATTTGCATAGAGGCCAAGCCTCAGTGGCTTCTCCTCACTGACCCAATTAGGGGCAAAAGAAAAAAGCTCGTCCTGTTCGGCTAAAGTTAGAGTCATTTCAAACACAAAGCGAGAGGAAGCCGAGCCACAAGCAGAACAGAGCCCAGGTATCTATTATTCATGCCTAGCAAACTTTCTGATTCAAGTAAAGACAACCCAGACACCTTTTCCTGCTCAAGTCATCTCATCTCATCTCAGGTCGCTGCAGGTTGGGAACTTTTTTAAGGTCTCTTTCTCTCTCTTTACACCTCTGCCTCCCTTTCATCTCGTTCACACAGTTCTTTTTCGGCTCTCAGGCATTATTCCACCTCTTGTCTCGTTGCTTTAATGGCAGCATTCTGTCCCACCCCTGCCCTGCTGAGTAACACTACCTATAGGAACCAGGGACCTGCATCAGCCTGCAGTAACACTTACAGCAGCATTACAGATAAGACATAAAGACATAAAATAAAAAGAAATGAAAAAAGGAACAGTTTGAAGTAGTTTTGGGCACTTTTTTTCCATGTGGCCTGTTGCTTTCATGCAAGCACTATGTTCCACCCCTGCCATGCTAAGTAACCTAAACTACACTTTAATGCTCAGGCACAGAAGTCCTGATTTTTAACTCTGGTTCTGGTATGACAGACAGAACATCATGGCAGGTACGTAGTCTGTGTGGTTGGGATTGTGACATAGAAGTCTGTTGTATTTTCACCCAGTCGTTATGTCTGTGCTTTCCACTGACTCAAAATCTTATCTGACACTATCAGTAGGTTTGGTGTGCTCAGTCGGGTTCTGATTAAAAAATTCAGGAGGTCTGTTCCCAGCCTAAGGCAGCATCCTGCATAGATCTTTTTTTTACATTGGTTTAACTTGCACTAATTTAGTCATGGCATTGCTCATGATACTTGAAAGTAGTGTTAGTAAACAGATAACGTCTTAAAATAGTAGTTAAACCAATGCAATAATTTAAAAAATTGGTTTATGCTTTATTTTTTTTCAGTGTAGCTATCTGCATCTAAGCCTAGCATTAAAGAAAGAAGTCAAAATGGGTTGGTAATATTTCTAAAAGAATGGATATGCAATTTGTACTCTCACTTGGGGAAGTCATAATTTAAATCTTATTTAGATTTCATAGTCATTTACTGTCAAATAGCTTTTAGTTGTATGGTAATGAGTGCTGAGCACTCCTGGCAAAGCAAATTAAAAAATCATTCACAAATCCATTAATTCAGTTAACCAAATTGATTTAAAACACTGTTAAGGGTTTAAGAGACACTTTTGAAATCATAGTTTTTGTGCACATTAGCCTATTGTTGTCTAATTTTCTAAGGTAAAAGTGTTTCATCTGTAACAATAACAGCAAATGTTTTCAGAAAACAAGTAGAAGTCAAAAGTCACTCCAGGGATATATGCAATGAAAATATACAACGTTTTCTTCTTCTTCTTCTTCTTCTTCTTCTTCTTCTTCTTCTTCTTCTTCTTCTTCTTCTTCTTCTTTTTCTTCTTCTTCATAAAGTGATAATACACTACATGTTTCACCAGTATAAACAGACTATTACACAACACATAAACAGATTTAAACAGATTAGTATAACTTCTCAAAAACAATCAGTCACTTAGTTAGTAAGTCATTTGACAAAGTAAATAGTAGTAATAGTTTTAGTAGAGCCCAATAGAAGGGGACGACAAAATAAGTAGTTGGAGGATAACAGGTGGATTCACAACAGTAATACAATTCACTTTAGGATGTAGTATCCATGATTTATTTGCATTGGTTTTTTTGTTAAATATTGTTATGCACTAGAAAAAATTATGTTTTTCAAGAAAATGAATGTGTGTAAAGAGTGGTCTGTGGCAATACTGTAGATAGCTGCTTACCACTTCCCAGAATCCCTTATGCTGCCCTAGTTAAGTCATATTTCAGCCTTGGCATATTAGTTGCACCATCTTCATGTTTATGAGACAACAACCAGCAAAATGTGCATGGTAACAACACTTTAAGTTGCTTAAGTTTACATATTTATTTGTTTACAATTTGCCACAAATTCAGTCATTTTTCCATAGGGAGTGTTTTGTCTATGGAGGCAGAAAGTGTTGAATTGCTGGCACTGAAATATTCAAGTAAAGAATGCCTCTCTGTCCTGCCTTACGCACACATGACTTTGGTGACTTTAGGACAACACTGACCTGCAATAAGCCTCTGCTTAGTAATTTGATAGCTTATGATAAGTCATGGATTGTCTTCCCCTCTCTGATTTATTGGGGAAGGACAGAGGTGTACAAGCAGGGATAATTAAGAAAGTAAAAAGTCGGGCCATGTATTCCTTCTGCCTGTGCTTCTAACATGAGTGAATTCGCTAATTAGCTCATCTACCTGGCCGATGGGTTGCGTTAATTAGGATTATCTGGTTCAGTGAATTGGCTGGAACTAATGTTGCGGTTACTATTTTTATTTGCTTTATTTTACCAGGATCTGAGATACATTATCTCTTTTTCCATGGAGTCCTGGCCAAGGTGGCAGCGTGTAAGTTAAAGAAAATTGCAAAATGTCCTGTTAAATAATAAATCTTAGTGAACACAATGTTATTAGAAAATGAAACAAAAAAAAACAATAAAACATATTATATCGGTATACTGTATGACTGGCAGTTAGCTGGACAACTGCTGTATGTTAAATTGAAAAAAAAAATGGTGCATGATTGATTCGTTGTGCTCATTTGAAAGGATGTAGAAATGGTGCTCATCCAAGTACACACCTCCTGGGGCCTAAACTGGGTGTGTGTGTGTGGGGGGGGGGGGGGGGGGGGGGGGGCAAGGCAGGAGGGGGGGGGGGGGGTACAGGAGGGAGTCCTACCGATCACATGCTGAGAGGAGGACGTATGGGTTGGGGGTGGTGGGGGTGGAGTGGGGGGGGGTGGTGACTGGGCTGCTATTTTAGTGTGTGCTGAGATGAATTAACGTTATGTGGCACAACTCAATGCCCTGCAGCTTTGCCCAACAGGAATGTGTCCTCAGGCTGGTAGGCTCAGCCCACTATACAACACAAACACACATGCACACACTTCATTTCAAATACCGAAACATACCTATACACTGACTATAAATCACACTACAAATGTTCCACATTTTCATATTTATTCTGCAATAAATAAGTGATACATGTTTATAATTATTCATGTATTTTATTTTAAATAATAATAAATGAGTTAATAATTAAACAACCAATAATAAATAATATATGTAAGGATAATTAAACAACCAGTCCCCAACTGCTCATTCCAGTACATCTGTTTATTCAAAAGCTATCCAAGGCTGCATAGTGTAATTCATATACAGTATCTGAGTGACCTTTGTGGAACTTGGAAAAAATAAATTGGAACTGGCACTGAATGTTCTGAAGCAGAGGCTGAAATTTTAATGTTTTAAACGTTTTCATGAAGGGTTTTTTTTATGCTCTGCCACAAACCACAGTGTAGTCACCGACCTTTGAGCACATGTTCAAAAGTTACATCATATCCTTATTTCCTGGAAGTCATCAGTGTTTCTCAATAGAGCTCGGGATTACACAGCACCAGTGTAATGTGCCCATTTCTCCATCTTGCTTGTGCAAAAGAATCAAGAATAGGTGACTGTAGTTCAGACCAAAGACAATTTCAAATTAAACCTTCTGCCTGTCAGCTACGAGCTTGAGATCAAAGTATAGCCGTACATGTTATGTTATTTCGGGGAGTTTCAGTGGAAACATTTGATGATAAGTCTGTACAGCAGGAAGAACTAGTACGGTCTTTTTTTTTTATAAAAAAAGTGACTAGTGAGTGTATTCACTCTGAAGTACAAAAGTGTAAACGCATTCCTGCTAATCAACACTTCGGAATGGCAACAATCATCTATCCCAGACAACAGCACATCTAAATGGGATCTCTTCAGGACTGTGCTCTATGGGTTGCTATATACACACACCGGTAGTCTTGTTCTTATCAGCACAGCACAGAAACACCCTACAGGCAGATGCTCTAATATCCCCCACTCTCATAAGCAGCAGTCTAGTCTACTACTTCTACATGCAAGCCACAGGCGTTTGTGAATGTAATTGCTACCTAATAAAAAGGACGAGATACACGCGGTTCAGTTTAGCTGGTTATAACAGGCAAATATTGCATGCTTAGAAGAAGACAAATGATTGGATGCGTGTTATTATGACTAGTTAAGAGAGCAGCAGAAGTGGACACATTCTGAGCATTTAATTTGGCAAGTGTCAGTGACCTACCAAACACGAGCGTCTCTTCTTGAGAATGGTTTCAAATTAGTTGCATAGTAGTGCACAGCATGTTTCAAAGGGAAGTGAATGCTTGCTGAGATAGCAATTACCTGCAAATTTTGGATAATTGCTGAGTGAGTGACTTCACTCATGTTTGAAGCTGTCTGGCACATCTATTAAGATTTAAAAATAATTATAATATTAGACAATCTTTACACATCAAGCTCAGTCAGTGCCACTGTTATGATTGGTCTTTTCTTGTCATTTTTTATGTACTTTCACTTTTACAAATCGTTTATTTTAAAACAGCTCATGTCACATTCATTGATGTGGCCAAAACGGTTACTATTACTATATCAAATTCAGATTATTGTAAAGCATTGTTCTACTTGTAGAGGCAGGACGCAAAAACACAAAATCAAAACATGAACAGAATTTGCAGGCTGTAAATGAAGCTTTAAAATTAGAAAATTCTGGCCCTACTATTGTTGTCAGTGAAAATAGTATTTCCATTTTACATGTCCCCCTTATCTCTCCTAACACAGGAGGATCATTCTATGATTACTTGCAGTAAATTTCTTACACATGGCACCTTTAAATGCATACATGCTGCCACTTTAATATGTATGTAATGTGCGCCTGTGACGAATCACATTTAAGTGTAGGTAATGAGTGCACTGTGTGTGTGGGACATTGTGCGCATTTCTGTTTGTGAGAGCACTGAAGGTCTCCATGAATAGGAGGGAGTGGGAGCACCTGAAATCTGTTTGCCCAGATTTTCTATGGAAATGAGTCAGACTTTCTTATTAATGGATCTTTCGCTCTGACTAAGGAATGCGTCGGATGGCTGAATGTTATCCAGCAAGAAGCAGAAGTATTACAGCAGGAGTGGCATCTGAAAAAGTGGCTTAATGGAAATTTGGGATGGAAATGAGAAACCACCCACTAAAAGCATTATACGTGTATAAATGGTTGGAGAAACATAGATGCAGTTGAGGTGCATTTTCTTTCATTTATTTCGCACCACAGCTTGTTTCAATTTTCTTGTGACACATTTTTTTCTTCACATTCTTTACAACACCAATAAAATGCTGACAACTGGCATACCAATGAAATAGTCTCAGTAGGCCTTTTGCTTATTGGTTTAATATATTAGCCCTGTAGTTCAAATTCATTGTCGCATCGAGTTCAAAATGAGTGGGCTAACAATATTACAAAATTACAACAATAGCAACAATGGGTATATGTCTGAAAGAGCCTGGACCGTTATGCTACATCTGGACCAAGGATTGTGGTGATTTGCGAAGTCAAAGGCCCTCACACACCGGTTTCGACAAAGCGCTATGCAGTGTGCTTCTGACATTCCAATCCTTTAGAATATATTGTTTCCAATCCAACGACAGCAGTTTCTAAGGACTTAAAACGTTTCCATAAACGAGATGGGAAAAATTGTTAAATATTGTGAGGGGTGCACTTTACCCAGAGATGATTACTTCTAAGCTCCTATAATCCCCCTATCATCATCTCTACCATTTTAAAAGTGTTAAAAGTGTTAACTCCAAGCTGTTCTGACAGCACCAGAGCAACAGCTGTTCATCCTCCCATTACTGTGCAGACTCATCATCGCCATCTTGGACAGTAATGGTCACCTGCAGGTTAACAGCTGGAGGTGCAGCCATCAGTTTTTGGGTGGAGAAGAGCAGTGGCCTCACTGTTCATTCCAGACAGGCCTCATTCCACACATGCCTCTGCTGATGATGACCTGTGTCTGGTGACCTCTGCCTGCCCAGGAGGTGAAGGACATACAGAGAGCTGGGGGAGTTTTGTATGGACCATGATGTTGAAAGCTGATCTGAAATGACCAAACAGGATTCTTGCATAGGTCACTGTGGGGAACCAAGGTGTAACAGAATGTTGTGGAGTATAGTGTTCACTGCATCATCTACTGATCGGTTTCCCCTTGGTGGGGGGGGGGGGTTTAGCCGGTGTCATATGTTGTTTATCAGGTGGGCCAACAACACCAATAGTTTAAAGGATTTTACAAACCACAGATATTAGAGTGTCAGGCCAGAATGTCTGGTTGGTTTTGCCCACAATGGATGGTGTTATGTGTCTTAGTCTCGGTTTCTCAGTTAATATGGCACACAAACAAAAATAGCTTTGGCATGTTCCCAGTGCCATCATTCTATTGTTATCTGTGCCTACACAGAGGGGGATGACAACAACAGAGGTCACATTTGTTATTAGTTCATTTCTTAGCCTCCGATAAGCAAAAGAGGACAGGAAAAATCATGCATTTTCATTCAGTGGGAAACCTCTGTAGAGATATTAGCTCTGAACATAACCCATTCAAGTAGACACACACACACACACACACACACTCTCTCACACACTGATGCACTCACACATTCAACCAACTTTTCATGCATCTGTCAGTAGACAAAATAACACTTTGGAGTGAATGCTATGAAGTTATTTTTTGCAGCAACTTCTGATAACTTCAATTCCTTGTCTCTAACTAACAATCTCCCACATGCTGCTGTGCCACATCTGACTGTCACTGCTGCCCGTGTCTCAGCCATTCCCGGCAGTCGGCACTGTTCAGACGATTTCAAAGGAGCATGGCAGATGGCCTTGGTTCGGTCTTCATTCTGTCCTCTTTCCCGCTCTCAAAACCCGTTATGACCTAAATGGGGCCTGATGCCAGCGATGAATAATGAATGGGGCTTATGCAATTTTGGGATTAATATTTGTTCCCTGTTTGATGCCTATGGGTTTAGAGTCAGATGTGTGCATATGTGTTGGTGGGAGGGGGCGGTGGGGGTGGGTGGGCTGTGTGGGGGATGGTGGTGGTGGTGGGGGATGTAATAAGGCACAGCAATACAAACATTAGAGGGGATAAGAGCATTTGTGACAGTGAGTCCCCAAGGATTTCAGTTGGCGTGTGTGTGTGCGTGCCTGTGTGTGTGCGTGTGTCTGTGTGTCTGTGTGTCTGTGTGTGTCTGTGTCTGTATGTTTGTGTGTCTGTGTGTCTGTGTGTCTGTGTCTGTGTCTCTGTATGCATTTGTGACAGTGAGTCCCCAAGGATTTCAGTTGGCGTATGTATGTGTGTGTGTGTGTGTATGTGTGTGTGTGTGTGTGTGTGTGTGTGTGTGTGTGTGTGTGTGTGTGTGTGTGTGTGTCTGTGTGTGTGTGTGTGTCTGTGTGTAGGTGGCTGAAGAGGAAGGGTAACAGTCTGTTTGGCTAAGAGCACACATCAAAAATTATTGTATGCTGCAGGCACTCCTAGAAAAACGATTTCCCCTTATTTCACCCAAATATTACTGTTTGTACTTGTAGCACAGTAATTATTTACTAGCATTTATATGGAGGTTGGTAAGTACATACACTAAATATTTCTACTTTTCTGTCAGTATGTTTTGCTGTATGTAGCCTACATACGTTTTTACGCTATGCCAAAAAGGGGCTAAAGAAAAATGTAATTACTGCTTTTTTAGTATTACATCTTCACATCTGTTACAACATTTTTACATTGACACAGGCAGTCTGACAAATGTAATGATTCATTGATACACATGTACTTACCCATTGTTTTCGATTGCTATGGTTGTAAATAGCTGTGACACTTATGGCTGTAATAAACTTTCAGCCTTCAAACCTTTTGCATCCTCGTGCTATTGCGGCACCGTAACTTAAGTGTAGAAACACTTCACAGGTTCAACTCTTTTTCTCCATGACATCAACCCATTGTCTTGTGACTGGGATGGACCGTGCTGTGAATCTGCATGCCACTGGTCCATCTGCCATGTTGTGGCCTCACCCCTGCTTTCAACATCACTTAAGCAGAGCACCCACAACCACTTCCACTCACTCACAGCATGTACACAAATTGACATGGAAGGTGACATTGAACCGGAAAAGCCCAACCACCACACCTGACAGCATCACATTAAGCCATGACACAGTGACTCGAAGCCTGTGTTGGTCTATAAGCTACTAAGTTCAAGTTCAAGGTTATTGTCATATCTTACAGAAGATATTTCCCTACACAGTGACATTCTTGTTTGCAGTCCACTTGAAGGCCACACATAATGAATAGCACACGTAATAAAACACATTAAGACATGATACAACACGTAAGCCATAGCAAAAACCATTATTTCCACACAATAATAAGGTATTCCTGCCATTTTGCACATTAAAACATTAGGAGCACCACACATAAGTGGGTAGAAGATCATACATGTCCTTCTTTCCTGTTGTCATGAACTCTCCTTCAGATTCACTTCTTTTACTTTCCCTAATCAGTCACCTGAAATGTGTTCATACCTATTCTCTCTGTGCACTACCCTGATAATTGTCTTTCCTTGTCTTTCTTACCTTCAAACATCCAACATATACATACATCATGCTGTCAGCTTTGTCTTTCCTTTTGCCCTGTTACTGCCTGAACAACAGGTCAGTTTTTTCAGTAATTAAAATGCTAATGAGCGTAGTCTGTGAATGGTAATTCTGTCATTGCTATGTGCAAATGTTCACTCTTTTATTCATGTTCTCCTTTTTGCCCTATTTTCTGACTATCTCTCTCTCACACATGGACATGCACACACACGGACATACACACACACACACACACACAGTGAGAGAGAGAGAGAGAGAGAGAGAGAAAGAGATAAAAAAGTATATGGGTATATGGACAAAAGAATAAACCAGAACATTGTATGACCAACTCCCTCACCAACCATTCTTTTCTTCTTTTTCTCTGGTCACCTGTTTTTTTCTTGTTTTTGAAGGTTATCAGTTACCAGCATACTATAGCTGGTGATTAGTTTGTACAAATAACTTTCATAGGTAATACTTTATCCTTTTACAGTGTTTCTAAATGAAACAACATGTAAAATTATGTACTTACACTGTACATACCTAACACTAACCCTAATTATAATCCTAACAGCAAGGTACAGTGGAAGAACATAATGTTACGTACAAACTTTGTTACACTGTACCACACTTTACCACTGTACCACACAGTGTATCTACACTGATGTAGATACACTGTAACAGGGACACTGTAAAATAAAATGTAACCCTTTTAATTTAATCAAAGTTCTTAGTCACTTACAATGGCAAGAGTGTGGTAATTACATGGTAATTAATGAGTAAGTATGTAGTAATTACTAGTATCTGGTTGGTTTGTTTGGTACTGAGATTTTACAAAAATACTGATTTCTATGAAAGTTATCAAGGTGTAGCAAGGGCTGAGAAAGAATCGATTTAGTTTTGTACTGAAAAGTACTGACAGGCCTCTGTGTGAAATGAGTTACTGGCAAAGATGGCAAGGTACAGAATTGACATGGACCAAGCACAGATTTTGCATAGATCTTTACCTATTATTATTTTTATTATATGACACACCTGGTTTGCATTTCTGGAATCATCATCTTTAAAATGTTCCCACACCTTAGTCAGCTTGATCCAGGAAAGCACCCGATCGGTCATATCAGGTCAGTCCCTGAGGACTTACTTCTGTGCAACTCTCAGGGGTCTTCTGTTAGCCCCTCAATCACTCACAAACACTCACAACCCTTCATCTCGACCCTGGGAATGCTTTCCATTATCCGGTCTCTGTCCCAAAACAGCCACCCAATCTTAACCCAGTAATGACTTTGTCCCAGTCGTGCTGACATCAGTAGTGAAGTATAAAGCTTTGAAATGCTCGTTTTTGTTGAAGTGAATTGAGCGGGAAGGGATGGAGGAGGAGGTGAGTGAGTGAGTGAGTAGCTCTGCTGACCCACTTCCATGTGCTTATAAAAGTGACACAGGCCTGGGACACCATGCCGGTCTGACTCACAATGCTGGCACACTGCCACAAGCACTTGGAGGAACCAGGGAACCACCTCAACAGACTTGTGTTTCTAGACAGTTGGCAGCGGTGGCCTGATGGTTAAAGCAAGCCACTGAGGTACCCCAAGCATGGAACCGGCCCCACACACCGTTGTCATGGCTGCCTGCAGTTTACATGTGCACTGTAAACCCGGATTGTCAATACAACTCATAACGTTTGATGTAACTGATTACGTCAATAGTTTTGAGTACATTAACTATATATTTTAATTAAAGTTAACTTTAAAAGTTTAAGTACAAGTTTGTGTATTTAAACTTTTAAAGTTAACTGTAATTAAAATATATAGTTAATGTACTCAAAGCTATTGACGTAATGATCAGTTACATCAAAAGTTTTGAGTTGTATTGACTTATCCGGGTTTACAGTGTGTGATGGGTTGTGTGCACTGTGTGCTGCGGTGTGCTGTGTAAGCCCAATGGTACATGGGAATCATTGTATAGCATTTATATAACACCCTGTACCCTCCCCTTATGGACCATAAGCACAGAGAATTCCTCACAGACACACAGGTTGGTTGAGAGTTTGAACCATACCCTGAAGACCATGCACCGCTGCTTTGTGTCCCAGACAGGGATTGACTGGGATGAATTTACTTTTTGCCTACATAGAAGTCCCACAGGCCTCCAGCGGTTTCCCCTCCATTTGAACTTCTCTATGGTCAGCAGGTGAGAGGGCCATTGGACCTGCTGAAGGAGAGCTGGTGAGAGTCATTTTTCCTAGCAAGTTTGCTCAGTACACCAATGACTGCAGGACCAACTCAGAGCAACAACTTTATTCTGCAGAGAACAATTATGCTACTCTGACTGGTGCAAGGATAACACCCCCTGTGTTCCACCTAGAGCTCCCCAGAAGATAGTCGATTTCAGCTACTCCCCTGTCAGATCAGAAATTCAGTTTTTCCCCTTCATGTAGACTCTCCCATCTCTGTGTGCCTGTTGGTCTCCTTCACTCTCTGCCTTTCCACCTGTATTCTCTACACTAAGCCAATTGACATTTGCATTTGGTTTTTGGTGATCAGTGTTTTTTTAAGGAAGTGTTGAGGACTTGGCCACAAATGAAGTCTCCCCATGGGATAAAACCTTTTTTTTTGGGCATTTAATTGTTTTGAGTTCACCTCTTACAAACTCATGATTTGGGAACACTTACACTGACAGGCTCATGAATTTTATATGTTGTGTATGACAACACAAAAATAATTGCTACAGAAATATGCCTGTGTCTTTTACCCTAATCACTGTCAAAAAACTGAAGTTACAGTTTTTTTTTTAAATAGATGTAGTCAATTTCTCAGTTTCTGTTTCACATTCTGAAAAGTCACTTTCTGATGTTTTTAAGATACTGTCTATTGTAAGTATTGTTTACATGTTATTACGGGTCACACTACACACTACAGTTCCTTTTTTGTGTATATCTACATGTAATAAAATGTATAATAAAAAATGCATTTGGTAAAAAATGTCTTTGGTACAGGTTAACCTGTTAACCTAAATGTTACAATAATGTTGCATATTGTTTCACGTTTTGTTAAACTGTACATAATCGATGTAACAGAGACAGTAAAATATAGTGTAACATGTTATTGTCTTGTGGTGTTACATGCTGCATATGACAATGCAAAACAGATGGGAGAGATGATTTTCATGCCTCCCACGAGGTGCTGCCTACAAGTTCTCACTGTGCCCATGTCTTCTGAAATGGCATTTAGTCAGCTGTGTGAGGATATTTATATGACATACCACAACTCTTTTATGTAATGAAAGGAAATGTTTTTTTTTTTTAAAGATTTGTTGCTGGACAGGATATTTAGTTGATAGGGCAGATCAAGTCATCAGTCTCTCTCTGTCTCTCTCTCTCTCTCTCGCTCTCTCTCCATCTCTCTCTGTCTCTGTATACATTTGGTGTTTTATCAGATCTGTGTGAAGTTGCCATATACAGTACTTCCATCAATATTGGATCTATCCATTTTCCTATGTCACTTTCCGAAAACTGGCAGAATCTAAATGCAAATGTGAAAACATATATGGCAAATGTTTTTCAGGGGTAGTTTTATTCAAATGCCCGTAGTGGTCATCACCCCACGTTCATGCTCATAAATCATTATATCATTGGAAAGAGAAATTAATAAGCTGTAATTTGCATGTTTTTTTTTACATTTTGCCTCAATGATTGAAGAGATATTGTCATTTAAAATGTGGTCCAGTTTTTTTCTGCTGCACCCCTGAGAGAGAGATGGGGTAGGGATGAGAATTGACCCAGGCTGGATTCGAACCTGGGTCTCCATGGCCACTTTTTCATGTTCATTGTACAGGTGCTTCTAATCTCTCTGGTGCACCCCCCCCACCTGCATGTTTTCATGTAACGTACTAGATGCCTGCAGTAAATGATGTATTGTATTGAACATCTCGGATTTCTTCCATTTTTATCCTCTCTTCTGTAATGAATACATTGTGACTCTGACAGCGCGGATTAAGCCTGCCCTGGAGCGTGTGGTGGAATGCTACAAATGTTCTCAAACTCATGGGTCTATTCTGTTCTGTTCCTCGCTGCTCAAATTCGCAGTGAATTCTCACATACAGTAGGCACACTGACATCCCCTTTCATCCTCTATTCCAGAGAGCGGAGCACATCACAAGTGCTGCTCACTGCTTTGTTTTGGACTGTTCCCAGTTGTTACATGTTCAACTGGCACTGATGGAGATACAGTACTGTATGTTGTTCTGTTTTCACCTATCAGGTCTTCTCAACACACATTTATGTTGCACTTAAAATTAAGATTTAGCAGACAGACAGACAGACAGACAGACAGACAGACAGACAGACAGACAGACAGACAGACAGATAGATAGATAGATAGATAGATAGATAGATAGATAGATAGATAGATAGATAGATAGATAGATAGATAGATAGATAGATAAATAGATTAGCAGAAATAATTAAAAACATGCACACATAGCTATACCAACACAGTAGGATGATTTAATGAACATTAATCATTATGTTGTGGGGCTCAAGGAAAAATGTTTATTAAGGGGGCTTTCAGGTGAAAGTCTTCCCTGTTCAAAGTGTACTGTAAGGAGAGTGCAAGGCATGTTGGTGCAGTGCATCTTAATAGGTGGTGCAGCCATGCGAGCAGATGCCTAGCGTTGAAGAGTTGGGCTCTTCTCAACCTTATGCTAATGAGTCCGGCAACCGCGAAGCAAACTGCCCATGAAAGTAGACCATTGATAAACAACAGATGTCTGATGTGATCCTTTGCTTTGGTCTATGGAAACAGTGTAGCTGGGGGAAAACATACCAGCCTGTTGCACCTCTTAAATAGTTTGTTCCAATGAGTGAAGAGAAACTGCTTTCAGTTTGTGATGGGTTTGACAGCTCACAAAGCCCATATAGTTGTACAGATTACAGATGAAGTCTCCCCCCAAAATCCCTCCAAGGGATCCCTCCAAGTGGGAAGAATTTTGGTTGGTGTCTATGTCTGTGGACTGTGAGGACTGTGCTAAGAAAATTGTTTGAAGAAAAGGCCACATTGATAATATCTTATCAATAGTTTATAATGTCCTGTTCCAATGAAGTACTAACTAGTAAGTAAACTACACACTTGGTAGCGCATCTCTCTCTTCCATACCAGAGCTGCTGTGAAGTCATGGGTTCAAGACTGGGTCTGGACTGCACAGGAAGACCTCGCTTACACTACCTCCTATGCTTGAAGTTGCATGTCTCAATAAAATACAGATGTCAATTTTCCTTAGTGACATTACTTGTATGTGTGTTAAATACCTGGCTAGATATGTATTTGTGCTGTAGGCATAGCTTACCAGTATTAAAAAATATGAAATGGTAACACTTTATTTTATTGTCCCTGTTACATAAATTTGGTACAGTGTAACAAAGTGTATAACAACATGTAACATTATGTACTTACACAATACCTTAGGGTTGGGGTTAGTGTTGGGGTTAGTGGATACGTACAATGTAAGTATTTACTATCACATGTTGTTACATGTAGATACACTAAAAAAGGAACCGTAAAATAAAGTGTTACCTTGTAAACTACATGCCTGTAAGTGGCAAAACAGAGACAACCAATTGTAAGCACACTTGTTCCAGAGGACATGCACTGTTGAACTCACCTCCTTAAGTTCAGGCACATCAATAAACTAACCATGATGTCCTCTCTGAAATAAGCTACAGTGCGGCCCATTTTCACACCAAATGAAACACAGGGTTGTCCAGAGAAATGAAATGCATTTCTACTCACTCGAGTGACATGCTGAAGAGAGATAGTGAGGGAGGGGAAATGCAGAGGCAGAGATAGGCAGAGTGGAAAATTGGAAGAGAGAGAGAGAGAGAGAGAGAGAGAGAGAGAGAGAGAGAGAGAGAGAGAGAGAGAGAGAGAAAGAGAGCAAGAAAGTGATAATCAGACCAGGGGAAATTAAAAGAGAAAGAGAATGAAAGTAGGAGAAATGGTGAGAGAATAGATAGCGTATGTGTGTGGATGGGGGGTGGGGAGGGGGGCGCAGGTAGGTATTTATGAGGTGAAATGAACAGAGAGAGAGACACACAAAGAGAGAGAGACAGAGAGTGTGTGTGTGTGTATGGGGAGGTTAAGTGGACAGAGAGAGACAGATGGTGTGTGTGTGTGTGTGTGTTTGTGTGTGTCTATGAGGTAGCGGGGTTGAGTGTGGACAGCGAGAGGAGGAGGAGGAGGAGGAGGTTAAATAACACTATCACACTGTTATTACTTGAGGGACTCTCTCACTGTAATGTAATTACACTGTTGAAATGTCTTTTTTCTCGTGGGTGGATGTTCTGGGACTGGTTCTTTCAATCACAGAGGAGCCTTTGGCCGTCAAAGAATTCACTTGTATCTCCTGCCAAGACAGGGAAAGTGTTATCAGAGGAGGCCCTGGTGGTTGTGGCAAAACCCATGTACCCAGGATCCCCATGGCTCACTACAGCATTTCCACTGGATTTGACAAGACAGGTGATGACCGCAATAGGCAGAGAAATGTCTGGTGTAAAAGGCCACACAGTGAGTGGTCCTGAGCCAAACCCATTTTCTGCACCTGTGTGTCAGACTGGATCTGTAAGCAAGAGGAGAAAAGGTAACTGGTAACACTTCATTTTAAGGTTCCTTTTTCAGTGTATCTATAATAACATGTAATATTATGTACTTTATATACCTAAGCCTAACCCTATGGTAGAATGTAAGTACATATTGTTAAATACTTTTACACACTTTGTTACACTGTACTTAACTGATGTAACAGGCATACATAACAGGCATAAGTTGTTATGGCAACAAAAGTCTTTCAACCAAATATTCTAGAGTGGCGTAGTGCAACAATTAGGTTATTTTTGTATTACAAATGTGTACGTAAAAATAGGATGGGAGTTGAATGGTGCTATTTAAACATCAGATATGCTTTAAACATTATATTTGTTTTCAATTTGTTTTTGTTTTTTTAAAAACAAACACATTTCACCCTTTTCCTCAGCATTCTCATAAAAATGCATGACACTTGGGCATTCAATTAATGTTATGCAGAATTTTTGTGCCTTACTTTGTGCCTTTTTTAACTGAAATTTAGAGATTCCAGACTTGAAGGCAGAATTAAACACTAAAAACGTTGCCAGCACAAAACTCTACATGGCAACACTCCCACTGAAACTGTGCTGACTACAGTACAGGTGAATGTTACCCAGCCTTAGACATTCATTTCAAATTCAGAATGCATCCAAACATAATCAGAAATATTTGGCTAACACTTTATTTAGACAGCCCAATAGAGACACTACAGATGGTTGGTTGAAATTCAGTTTCATTTTGCTTTTTTTTTACTGACGTATCACCCTGATCAAACCCTACCTCTAACCATAACAAGACACAGCCTTTCAACAGATGGTTTGGTAATAGTCTTAGCATGTGAACACACTCTGTAGGACCATTTATACGACCATCAAAATAAAGTGTGACCAATATTTTTCCTGTCATTAACTAGAATCAAAATGAATATTGTGTGTAAAACATGTTGTCAAAACACTTAACAGTTTTGGTATGCATGCACTATATATTTAGCCCTTTCCACCAGTTGCCACTCCTCAAAAGTAGTTAGTTAGTTTCTTAGTAATGATAAAAAAACTGAACTTCACCATTTCATTACATCAAAAACATTTTAGAACAAAAAATCTTTTAGAATATAATAAATTGACCATTTTCTTTCTTTTTAGACCAGTAATACTTCTGAAACAATATTCGCAATTAATACCAACAACCAAGTTCCCACAATTTCCACACACTAATAACCATAGGTTCATATGAGTTATGTGATACTAACCATTTATTACCACGATACTTACCACTTATTACAAGCCTTTCATATAAAGTGGTGCAGTTGAGGTTGTGTGTATACTTAATGTTGTCCTTCAGACCAGAGGCAATTTAGAATTAGTTAAGAAACAGTCTGTGTGTCTGCATCTGTCTGTCTGTCTGTCTGTCTGTCTGTCTGTCTGTCGGCCTGTCCTTCCATCCATCCATCCATCCATCCATCCATCCATCCATCCATCCATCACTGTTTCATATGATGAAGGGTGAAGAACCCCCTGGTAAACAAAAACTCATGCATAAATGTATGCCACCATTTATTTTATTCTGACAAAAATATAAATTGAATGTTTGTATGTACATTGAAATACAGTGCCCAGGGCAAACAGATACCCAATAGACTGCTCTGACTCGGAGAGAGAGGCAGGGAAACATACACAACAAGAAATAGTACCCACTGTAGAAGCTAGCTACCTCTAGGTTTGCAAACGTTAAGTACATACTGA
Source organism: Setipinna tenuifilis (assembly GCA_030347295.1). Classification (NCBI taxonomy): domain Eukaryota; kingdom Metazoa; phylum Chordata; class Actinopteri; order Clupeiformes; family Engraulidae; genus Setipinna; species Setipinna tenuifilis. The sequence goes on from CM059281.1 coordinate 7,322,776, forward strand.
CAAATTTGGTCAAAGAAGTTTGAAAAAGGCTGTCCCCATTGTACACCGAAAACAGATCAATGTTTCATTTACAGTCTTCACACAATGGTACTGGCCATAGCCTTTGTCCCTGGGGAATGTTGACAATAATTACTTTTCAGATTGCTTCTTGTCCGTCTTTCCTGACCAGTGAGAAAGAAGGAAGTCTGTGTTATGAGAATGATAACAAAACTATCTTAATCCATTGCAAGAGCTGGACATGTAATTCTATAGCCACAATAGGTTTGACAGTAGAGTATTTCAAGATGATGTAAACTTTTTTACATATGCACATCAGAGCAATTGATCACAAGCCAACTCTTACTCGATGTCTTTTTTATCACACACGCACACACACACACACACACACACACACCGGCACATATATCAAAAAATAGTTATAGCAGCCACACAACGAAGAAGCCATTATTCTGTACACCACAAAGTAGCCATTAGCTTGTAAAGCTTGCACATTACTTACATAGTCCAGTGACAGAGCAGGTAAAAACAACATATTACCACAAGTTACAGAAAAGGACAGTTAATGTCCATTAATATATGTGATGTTAGATTTAGATTTTTTATTTGACAAAATTACAGTTTTACACTCTGTTACCACAGTGTGGCTAACGGTCTGTGCAGTGTTCTGTAGAAGCCCTGGAAGGGTGTCACTAAACAAGAGGAAATATTTATTTCAAAGTGAAAATTGAAATGCGGAAATACTGTTTGGCATTCTAGAATGCAGGCCTCAAAAAGCATACACAGTGCACTATGCTAATATGTATTCTGCCACGGAGCCACATAATAACGGGATTCCCTTTTAATGTGAGCTACAGTCCTGGCAACAAGTGTGGCTTGACAAAAAAACAAAAGACATTCTGGCAATGGTACCACAACCACAGCATGGTAAACCAGCCCCCTGTACTGCACAACATTTCGCACAGAGGGTCTGGCTGTGGTTTCATTGACCTGGTTGTCTCAGACAGTATCTTGCTTGACCAATTGATAACGACAATTATCAAGCACCTGACTACTAATCGTTGTTTACCATTACCATTATTGTCATTTATTCTGTAAACTTTTTCTTTATATCCTGTGCATTCCTCTGTGTGTGTTAATGTACAGCTCCTTGAAAGCACACTACCACATGTGTTGTCATTAGATTCAATTAAAGCCAATTTTGATTTGAAGTTCTATCGTACAGGCCTAATTGTCATCAGTTAACACGGAAAAAAACTGCATATCATGATCAATTTTTTTTGCCATATCGCCCAGCCCTAGTGTCGTCAAAGGCAACCCTTGACAGGTTTGGGATAACAAAACAACTCTGTTTCATATTTCCCATAATATTTTTTTTTTTAGATAAAAGCATTACAGATAGGGCTGGTAGCAAACTCAGAAGCTAAAAACTGTAACCAGCAGACATTCTAAGTCTCCCGCGACCTCCTGGAGCCTCCCGAGTTTTAAATGCCCACAAGTAATACAAAATCTCCCACATCTCATTCAAATTAGGACAAGTGACAGATGCAGCAATTAAGTGACAGGGAGACAGGCAGACTAGGGAAAGTGAGAGTGACAGTCTCGTGAAGTGTTTTTGCAGACATAATAAGCGACCTCTGTCTCTGCCATTTTGACTTGACTTTTGAGGGGGTAGTTGAAATGAATTTCTACAAGCCAGATGGCAGTGTCCATGTTCACAAGGCATATGTCCACTGAATCTTTTCTAAACCTAATAGGGACAGCAACAGAATGTTTCAGTGCCAGTGCCTGAACTGCTTTGAAACAAAAAAAAATAAAAAATCTAGGCACCATCCTAACAGACACAAACTCACTTTGAGTGTGCTTGCACACTGGCCCAACAAATCCCAAACAAACTCCAACAAAGACTTTCAGTTGGCTGAGTGAGGACCATCAGTCTGTGTTTGTTTGTTCTTGCTGGAGGGTAGCTCTGCATTGATTAGCAGTTCTTCGCCTAAACCTCTCCCATTATTTTCCCGGAACAGGTCACCTCGCCGTCAACTGTGATCCCTCACACCATGTCCTAACTGCAAGCGACGAGACTGACTGTAGGGGTCAATCAGTCCCTCTCTGTCTACATTAAAACTGTTAAAGGTCCCCTAAAAATCCCTTTCGATGGCTTTTGAATGTCGCTTGGGTCTATCCTGCCTCTAAACTCACTCACTGTGGGTTTGATAACAACGAAAAATTGTTTAAATAGTAAATTTACCAGTGTTAAAATCTGTGTGCCAAAAACCATCCATTTATATTTCTTCCCATCTTCTATGTCACAGACAGGGATATCTCACAAGAGCTAGCATAGGAATTGCTATGAAGAAATCTTTAGGTCTCCACACAAAGTCTTGTGTTATCCGTTGTAACCAATCCGAGTGTCTACATAGGCTCCCACCCAGAGGAAAGAAGAGCAACATGGTTGGATTGCATTTTTGAAGACTGTTAAGTACCAGAGTATATTTTAAACATCTGTTGGTGTTCTCTAACAATTTCAAGGATGACTGCTTCATCAACTGTGGACAGTATAAACTTGGGTTACCCACCAAACATTACCTCAACGAGGGGTCACTTCCGATTAACCGTGGGAAACTCAAGAAAGATGTAAGAACATATCAAGGTGTGACTTTTACAGTTTAGCACACTAACCAGTTATTTACTGGTGCTTTGCCATTAAGCCCAAGCGAACACTAACAGCTAACATATAGGCTAGGACAGTTTCCACCACTATGACACACGGCAAACCAAGGCAACCGAGCCATCCCCACACTTGGGAATTTTATTAAAATACATTTTAAGATGTTTGCAAAACTGAAATATAATATGTTCTAGACAACAGAGGTGTGGGCAGTAGCATCTGCCTATCCCCCATGTTGGTGTCAGTTGGGGCAGTGTCTAAGCAGCTTAAACACCCTGGACATATTTTTCGGTCAAGCAACACTTGGCACTTGGACTGTAAACCACCCCTCATGACAGCTGTGTCATTAAATTTGAATGGAGACTACTGAAACATCTACAGCACTTAATTCATATTGGACATTAAAAACTAAATCGATACAAGTTTTCTCATAAATCAAATCCAACTTCCTGATAATATATATTAGTGATGGAATTGTGTGACAGCTGAAGAACAATAGCTTTGATTAGCACTAGCATTACACTAAAAGCTTAATTCACTTAGATAAAGCCATATACATTCCACATGCAAATAAAGCCTACAATTTGCTGTGTTTACAGGCAAAACTGAACAAAACAATAACAAAAGGATTATAAAAGAAAAAAAATATAAAAGGATTATAACAGCAGACAAATGGTGTGTAATGAATTAGTTTAAACACTTTGTGTGTGTGTGTGTGTGTGTGTGTGTGTGTGTGTGTGTGTGTGTGTGCGTGTGTCTAAATGTGCAGTTTTCTATCCATGTGTTGTCGGAAAGGCAACTTGGTTGAGGGCAATTTTAGAGATAAACTGTGAAAAGTGTACTTTGAAGCTTTGGTTTGGCATGAGTTTCAAACTTTGCAGGTTGAAATAACATCTGATAAAAAGGGTAAGATATGCAGACCTGCGGACTTAAACAGATGAGACAAGTGCGGTGTGTGTGTGTGTGTGTGTGTGTGCGCGTGTATGAATTCTTTGATTAGTACACTTCAGCTAGTCTGTGTGTGTGTATGTGTGTGTGTGTGTGTGTGAGAGAGTGAGAGTGTGTGTGTGTCTCTGCGTGTGTATGCAAGTACCTCAGTAAGCAGTCTTCCCTTGTTGCAGAACAACCCTGAATCTTTAAAAGAAAGTTTCACCATAGCATTACAAATACGTCTCCTCTTGCTGCTCTCCACTGTCTTCAGCACTCCTCACACTCCACAGCAGACGAGCAGGACACCTGATGACCGGAGCACGTGCAGTCTCTGTCGCTGTCTACTGATGCTGAAGAAGTGTGTGTGTGGGGTGGGGGTGGGGGTGGGAGTGGGGGTCAAAGGTCATGGCTGGACGTCGGCGTGGCAACGGATTGCAAGCTGAGGTCTGCAGGGTGAGAGGGTGACGGACCTGGTCCTTGAGGCTTGGGCGTGTGAGGGGACACCTTCAGTCCACAACCGAGAGATAAGATGACAAGACAAACAGAGAAAGGGGGGAAAGGGGAACAAGGGGTGAGTGTAAACAGAAAATAGGATCAAAACAGTACAAGAAAGAGGCAAATAGAGAGATATGAGAGAGAGAGAGAGAGAGAGAGCAAGAGCAAGAGAGAGAGGGTGAGAGAAAGAGAGAGAGCAAGAGAGAGAGGGTGAGAGAGAGAGAGAGAGAGAAATAAGACCGACAGAGAGAGAGAGCGCGCAAGAGAAAGAGAGAGAGGGAGAGAATATGTGTTTAAACTGTGGACTGGCTATTGAGTGTGAGCCTTGCTGGTGGTGACTAATGGCTGGAGCCACCACAAGCCTTCAACTGGATGTCCTGCAGAGACAACAAAACAAGACACAGGCAGCAGTACAAAGGTAATAGCTACTGTGCATGCATGCCTGTGTGCGTGCGTGTGTGTGTGTGTGTGTGTGTGTTTCTTTGTATTTCCTCAGCCCAACCCAAATCCCATGTCAACAGATTAATTTAAAAAACAACAAAGGAAATTATTTACATACAGAAGCCATCATAACATACACACCAGACCTGACACTGACAAGGCTGCTACACCTACACACTCAGTACTTCCTGGGGCTGTAATGACACATGATGAGAATGTAATATGTTCTAATTATAGTTTAAAAATTAAACACAGAATAATTTAAAGCAAAATTACTCAGTCTTCAGAGACTTAAGACAAGAAGCGAGAAAACACCCCCCTAAAAATATCCTCAACCTTAAACAGGTTGATCCAATTTTTAGCCAAAGCTGCATGCAGGGCATTTCAGAATCAAAAATGTTGTAGCTTTATAATGTCACTCTAGACATCCTAATGAAGGTCGAGATTCTTTTTAGAACAGACCCTGAGGATTCTGATTCTAGAACAGATGTTTGGCACATTCTCTTGGCAAGAGATACTCGCATCCTGGCATTCTTGGAGTTAAACTCCTATGGCCTTCATTTTTTACCGGTTTGCTTGCCTTTGATCCCATTATCCCAAGGCAAAACCTTCCTTTTAAGTTAATCTTCTGACTGTGCAAGGAGTACAGGTCATACACAGGGCAGGACATACATTGGGAGGAAAAGAGTGGCATCGTGTGGCATCGACTACTGGGCTTCACAGGTAACAGTTAGGAATGCCATTTTAGAAAAACACACCAGAAAAAATTAATGCTTTTTTGCAAATGCATGAGGTGATGCTCTTTCTTACTAGAGTATGTCACCTTTCGGTTGGTGCGATCAGTGGTCACCACCTAAGATTACACTTTAATTTACTGTCCCTGTTACAGTGTATCTACATCATGAAGCACAGTGTAACAAAGATACATGTATACATAATACATGTTGTTATATAGATACGCTGTAAAAGAAACCATAAAACCATAAAAGTGTTACTGAAGTAAGTATTATAAAGAACCTTCTAGTGCATATGATGTATCTAACATAGCAGATACCTTGCAGAGTAAAAACTTGACTATAGCTTGCCACCTTGCTGTAAACATCACCCATTCAACCCATTTTCACAAGCAAGTTGAAAGTACAGGTGCTGGTATTATGCACCAGATACCTGCATATGTTTAAGTAGAAAAGAGAACACAATTATGACACTGAAATGGTAGTTGCCTGTTGCTAATATTTACCTGGCAAGAGTTTTATTTTGAAATGTTTGTTATTCCTGGGCCCTGCCACTGAAGTTACTTAAAAAAAACAGACTTCATGAAAAAATCTACCTGTCTATCTGTCTGTCTGTCTCTCTGTCTGTCATTTTGTTTGTCTTTTGGTCTGTCTGTTCCACGTATAACTCTCGCCTAACCATTCGTCTGACTGATCTCAAATTTGGTATGTCGAGTAACTGCACTGGCAAGTTGTTTTGCCATGACATGTTAAAAACATCCATAAAGAAGCACTTTCTTCGCCACTCTATCCCCTGCAATCACGTCCTCTCTCTGACACAGCACTGCATTACTCCACAAGTCAATAGACCAATTTCTCAGCAGCCAATTTTCCAGGAAGTACCAAGGTAACCACACGTGTTACTGATGACATCTTAATGGCATACAACAAGGATCGGATTCAGCTACACCAAATCAGAATCTTATTGGCTGTCATTAATAACACCTGTGCCACATCTTGGGGGGGAGGGGGGTGGGGGCTGCTGATGTGAAATGAGCCCACTGCAAGAGGCAGCGGTAAAACAAGCACACTTTAAGCCTTGCTGCTATAGCCATGAATTCTCCCCCTGTCTATTTGTTTTACCACTGTAGTCATAAATTCTACCCCGTCTGTTTAATGCTGCTTGGTGTGTGTGTGTGTTATGCATGTGTGTTCCTTGCTTATCCCTTGTTAGTAGTTACATTGGGCATTTTAAAAACACTGAAAATAATAGACAAAAATCTGACACATCTAAAGGGGCTCTGCATTAGTAGGCCCTAACTTAATCAAATCGGCGAAGTGCTTCTTAAAAGGTAACCAAGGCTGTCGATAGGACCTTGGAGCGATGTTCCGACTTGCAAAGAGAAGACGGAGGCAGTAGCTAGATGCTCATCTGAAAGAGACAGACGGGATGAGTGGGGGGGGGGGGGGGGGGGGGGGCAGAGCTAAAGCCCCAGCACTGAAGTGGGATGGTGCAGATCTGCTAACTGTCCTGGAGGCAAAGTGTGAGGGATTTAAATTTAATTCCTAGCAGCAGCAGGAAGCCAATGTAAATTCACTTTCAAAGGAGTTACATGTGTCCCTTTTTTTTGGGTGAACCAAAACGAACCAGACGCATGTGCTGCCGCATTCTAAATCACCTGCAGTGGTCTCCCTGCTGCACATGTGGGTAGACACAGGGGACAGCCAGACTTCAGAGAGTAAAATCCAGGGGGGTCAGGATTTGGCTGGTTAGCTTCAGAAGATTAGCAAGGCATTTCCTCGTTGCCGTTTTCTAGAAATTGCATCATATCCACCACCAGCGGATGTGAACATCCAATGCCCTTCCTCGATATAGTTTTATGCTCTACCTCACGTCAGTCAGTAATGTGCCACTTAATTGGCTAAGTACAAAGGGGGTGGAAATGAGCTCCATGAAACTTCATTTTGAATCTTGAAAAAATTCATTCAATTTTGTCTGAATTCACTAGCCTAGCAATTGCCATTTAAATGAATGGAGACTGGGAATGGGACTTGCTCAGTTAGTATATCTCTGTCCTTAAAAACCTTGCTATGTAATCCATCTGCCTGCAGGTGGTTAACACAGATGGTTTCGCTTATTACCTGATCTACCTGTCTGGCGATTTGTGTGCTAATTAGGATCAGCTGGTTCAGAAAAATGGTTGGATGCTCAAATATATGTGGCAGAGTTTTTACTATCTGAAGATGGCATCTCCACCTCTGGTCTGATAGGTCTGATAAAACTGCACTGAAGTTATTAAAAGTTTTACAAATGAAATAACCAGAGTCTGCAGAAGGAGACTAGACTAGTGGCTGTGTGTATTAGATGTTCTAGATATTAAACACTGAAAAAACAAATGTTATGCATAAATTCATTATTGCCATCTGCTTCAAACCATAGCATGGTAGTTTTGGACTGGCGGCACATGGTCTGCGGGAGGAGTACAGAGTGACAAGTTGCACTCTGGTGACTTTTGCACATGCAATCATGGGGTCATTGTGGGGAAACTGGACTGGGAGGCATATTGTGGCTTGTTTGATGTCACAAGCAGTCAGAATGCTGAAGAATTGGGATTGGGAAGGGATTGATTGGAAAATGGCCAGGGGCTGTACACAAACCTGGGTCCCCATTGGCATGTGCCCATTTATGACATGGATGCCCTTTCCTCCCATACCATAAATGGGCATTAAGTTATTTTCTGATATCACCCAATCTTTCCACCCACTGTCTGTCTCACTTCACTTCCCCATCAAATAAAAGCATAATGACAAAATACTGAGGGGAAAAAAGAATGCTGAAGGATTGTATTTGCCTGTGGCCCAGTTTTTAGCCAGAGGCCACAAACAAAGTCTCCCATGACTTCACCTTGGTCCAATTTCTCTTCCTGTCTGATGTATGTCCATTTCTCTTCATGTCCACCTCCGGGTCACAGCACCAGGTGTTTCTGGCCCTTTTTACCTTGCCCTTGTGGATTCTAAAAGAGGACATATGCTTGCAATGCTGGATGCACTCTTACAGAGAGTATGACCTTTCAGTCTCCACTGTCTGTGTAGGATTCCTGCCTTTGCAGACTACTGTTTTGTTCACTGCCAATGTTTATTGGCGCTGGTACTCTCTTAATCAGATAGATTCACTGGTGTATGCACTACTGCTTTTGATTGTGTCCCACTTTGATGCCCATTATTATTAAATACACATTGTTAAGTAAGATGGCTTCAGAAGTTACAGTTCCATACCCTATATTTGTTCTAGATATCTACAAAATTAGTTAATTAGTGAAATGACCTGGTTGTACTTGTGCCATATGTGCACTTCAAACAGGTGATTTTACTAATTCATTGATTTAGTGAGTGGCTGGACCAAATAGTGGTTATGGGTTATAACTTTTAAAGCCAGGTTACCCAACACTGAAAGTACATACAGTATGTCACAGAAGTGAGTACACCCCTGACATTTTTTTCCTTTTTTATTATATCTTTCCATGGGAGAAGTCTAAAGATATAATACTTTTGTACAATGTAAAGTAGGCAGTGTACAGCTTATATAACAGTGCAAATTTGCTGTTCCCTCAAAATAACTCAACACACAACCATTAATGTCTATACCACAGGCAACAAAAGTGAGTACACCCCTAAGTGAAAATGTCCAAATTGTGCCCAAAGTGTCAATATTTTGTGTGGCCACCATTATTTTCCAGCACTGCCTTAACTCTCTTGGGCATGGAGTTCACTAGAGCGTCACAAGTTGTCACTGGAATCCTCTTCCACTCCTACATGACGACATCACGTAGCTGACCTTGAGCTTGAGACCTTGAGCTCCTCCACCTTCCATTTGAGGATGCCCCACAGATGCTGAATTGGGTTTAGGTCTGGGGACATGTTAGGCCAGTCCATCACCTTCATCCTCACCCAAGGCGTGGTCATCTAGGAGGTGTGCTTGGGGTCGTTACCATGTTGAAATACCGCCCTGCGGCCCAGTTCCAAAAGGGGGGCATCATGCTCTGCTTCAGTATGTCACAGTACATATTGGCATTCATGGTTCCCTTAATGAAGTGTAGGTCCCCAGTGCCGGCAGCACTCATACAGCCCCAAACCATGACACTTCCTCCACCATTCTTGACTGTTAACAGGCCACAGTTGTCTTTCTGAAGATGATGCACAAGACAGCCTGCAAACAGTTTGCTGAAGACAAACTGACTAAGGGCATGGATTACTGGAACTATGTCTTATGGTCTGATGAGACCAAAATAAACCTATTTGGTTCAGATGGTGTCAGGTATGTGTGGCGGCAACCAGGTGAGGATTACAAAGACAACTTTGTCCTGCTAACAGTCAAGCATGGTGGAGGAAGTGTCATGGTTTGGGGCTGTATGAGTGCTGCCGGCACTGGGGACCTATACTTCACATTTTATCTTTTATCTTAGAAGTTGTACACACTTTGTTAGCCCACTTTGTTAACGCCTGTCCAAGCTGTTATTTGTAATAATACCTCAACAACCAAAACAGCAAAAAGATTCTTTTAGTGATTTCATTCTGTTTACAGACAGACTGTACTGTTTACAGAATGTTTCACTGTGTTTGTCTAGGGACTCTCAATAAGCATATGCTGTTGTGCTGAGTGAATACTTTATGTGAACTTTCAGTCTGCTTTCAACCAAACGCTACTTAAATGCAGCATGCATACCATCAGGTTGCAAAAAAAGCCCAGACTCGATTCAAATGACTCAGCATTTCTTTTGGGAGGCGTTTAATTTCCATTTAAATTTTAAAAGCTGGTTATTAAAAATGCACTAACTATCAAATGAAGCTTTATCATTCACGTCAACTTGTGGACAGATACATGCCGTAGGCCTACCCATAACCCAAATAGACAGAACAAAAAAAGAGCAAGGCATACTGTTCTGCACAACGGAAAACTTAGATTTTAAATCATACTTTTTTTGTCTTTGATGCCATTATAAATTTGAATGATTGCAAGATTTTTTTGTTCTATGCACCTATCAGAATGAATCAATCAGTGGGGTGATTTCAATGACACTGTCAACAGTGGCTCGCATTATTCTGGCAGCCAAAACGTAGTCTTTAATTGTCATTTATAAATTTATCGTGTGCTTTTATCAATGGAAAAGTGTAGGCCAAACTTAGTCAACTGGTAGACATAGATGTCGGTCCAGAGTGGGGGTGTTAGAATAAACTAAGTTTAACTACAATGAGAAAATTAGAACCAGCATTTATTTCCCAAATGTGTTGCTGGCCCAGGTGTCCATTTGGTAAAGGCATCTATTCAGGAATCGGCTATTATTTGCAGCTTTACGGTACTCAAACATAATGCTTCAGTTCAAGAGTTCAAGATCATCGCTTCCAGCCCTCCCCCTAAGCTATATATCCCCCCATCTGTTTGGTGATTGGTGGCTAGAATTTTAAGTTGTGGAATCTAAAGCCTTTGGAGAGTACCCTAGTGGCAAAATACAATACCCAGTGGAGTTGCTAGCCGGGCTTGGAAATCATTATGTTCAGCCTGGTGAGGTAGAAAAAATCTCTCTCTCTCTCTCTCTCTGTATGTGTCTCACACACACACACACACACACACACACACACACACACACACACACACACACAGACTGTTCTCTAAAGCTCATATCATACACACACAGACACAATCAGGAACAATGCACTCAGACACAAATAATGCATGTACAAAAATTAATCTTCTGCATTCAATGGTTTGTTTTGTTTTGTGATAGGGTGATTAAACAAAGTGCTCTTTGTATATACACACACACACACACACACAAATGCATAAAAACAAAAAACAGTATCAATGACTTGGACTTAATGACAAATTAATGTTTGCTTCAAACACAAATTCACTTTGAAAATGTTTTGATATTGATGTAATGCAAACCATTGAAGCATTCTCATCACATCCTCACCAGAAAATCTGGGTTCCACCAAGGTTAATTTAGATTAAATAAAGTTAGGGTTGTCAATCAACTAAAAATATCTGTTAATTAGAAGCTTGAATTAATTTAAATGAATCACATATATTAATCTGCCGTGAGTAGCATTTTAAAATCTGTCAGATTTGCCACTGATGTCAAGTAATAAAGTAAACTGTGTGCTGTGCATCACACATTTATTGCAAACATCAGATAGCCTACTTCAGTATATTAAATTTAAGGATTAGTACTTATCAACCCATTTATACAGACTACTATTTTACACCAATCATAATAAAGAATAATTAAATCCTGGCAACAGTGTTTTACAAATGACCTTGGCTGTTTGCATGAGCATTTCTCTAATTCTGCGATGTGTACAAATACTTACAAGATGAAGCTGTAAACACAAAATCCCTTGCAAATAGCTATTGCTTGTTATTTTTCTAATATTAATTTATTACAATTATCTTGAATTAATTGTCTTGAAAACCCCTCATAAAATTGTCAGTTTTATCCTTATTACTAGTGCCAAACTGGAGCTATAACTAATTTGCTTTAGTTATAAGATATAATAAGTTATAAGATTTCTAGTTTGCTCCAGTTACGAGATAGATAATTACGAGATGTTGTCAAGGGTCTTTGGATACCAATAGCATTTGGCATAAAAAAACCTGCTATAATCTACTGCATAACAAACATATGCATACTGCACAACAACTATTGTAATCTCCTGTATAACACATTAAGAAATGATATTGACAGCTGGTCACTTACCTGGGTATGTTCACTCAGAGCAAGTAGTAAATATACTAATAGAGGAGCCCAGGCCCACCCTGAGAGTCTGGGCCCCTGAAAAGATCCAATTAATCCCCCCACCCCCCCCCACCCCCCCCACACACACACACACACACACCCCCACCCCCCCTTTGCGGCTGGGACCCAGAAAACTTTCATGTTTACCCCCCCATTCACTTAGGGGTGACCCTGTATGCGCCCCATGGCTGTATTTTGCTAGGAGAATGAAGCCATAAGACATCGTCTATTACAAGGTTTACCACTCTCACTTGCCAAGTGGTAAACCTTCTAATAGAAGGTGCTAGCCTCTCTCTCTATCTCTGCTGGGTTAGTCACTAAACCACCTACTTGGAATAACACCTCCCCCTGCTGTAATGTCCTGCATAACAGAATAAGCGGTGATACCTGACTGCTCTGCACTTGGCCATTGAAGTCATTGTTGCGAGGCGTCAGGAAGGTGTCGTGGGTCGTGGTCTTCTCTGTGCGCGGTTGGCTCGGGTCACCGTCCTCCACGCCGTTGGTCTTGCGCACGCATAGCACCTTTCGGAAACTCTGCTTGAAGTTGTCGGACAGGAAGCCGTAGAGCAGCGGGTTGGCACAGCTGTTGGCGTAGGAGAGGATGACGGAGAAGAAGTAGACGCCAGCCATGGCGCTGTTCTCGGGCAGGATGACCACCAGGTTGACGATGTTGATGATAAAGAAGGGCAGCCAACAGAGCACAAACACCACCACGATCACCACCACCATGCGCGTCACCTTGCGCTCCGAGCGCCGCCGTTTGGTGAAGCCGGCCCGCGCGCCGGACGACTTCACCTTGACCACGATGAGCAGGTAGCAGAGGCAGATGACCAGCAGCGGGCCGAAGAAGCCCAGAATGGCCGTGTAGAGGATGAACACGGTGGACCAGACGTTGTGCGGCTCGGGCCAGTTCATGTTGCAGGAGTTGAAGGTGTCCTGCACGTCGGAGAACACCACCACGGGCAGCACCACCACGAAGGAGGTGGCCCACACGGCCGCGCTCACCATGCGGGCCACGCGGGGCCGCCGCCAGCGCGTGGAGCGGATGGGGTGCACCACGGCCAGGTAGCGGTCGATGCTCATCACCGTAAGGCAGAAGATGCTGGTGAACTGGTTGAGCGAGTCGGCCGTCATGACCATGCGGCACAGGAAGGAGCCGAAGGGCCAGTAGGAGAGCACGTTCTGCGTGGTGAGGAAGGGCAGCCCCAGGATGTACAGCTCGTCGGCCACTGCCAGGTTGAAGATGTAGATGTTGGTGACGGTCTTCATCTTGGCGTAGCGCAGCACCACGTAGATGGCCAGGGTGTTTCCGGTCAGGCCCATCAGGAACACCGTGAGGGAGATGATGGCCGTTACCATGGAGCTGCTGCCCTGGAACGGCACGCTGTGATCGGTGGAGAAGTTCGTGGAGAAGTTCCTGACCAGCTCCTCCTCCGACAGGCCATCCATCAGGACGTCTCCGGAGGAATTGAGGCCCGCCATCAGGGTCATCAGTCCGGCTGGACCTTCCACGGATTCCATTCCCAACTTTATGGATAAAGATGGGGTAGATTAAAAAAAGAACCGGCCGAGCACACTGGGAAGATAAGGCTTGGAGTGAGGTTTTTTTTTAAAATCCCAGGTGTTTGAGGACTTTGAGGATCAGATAAAGTATGCTGAGTCACATCTGAAAAGAGAGGAAGAGAGGACTTTGAGTGAATGAATGAATTCATTTATTTGACAGACTCATGTCCAAAACCACACAAGACAGGACAAATAAAAAGTTAAGAAAAAAAGAAACATTTAAAAACAAACACAAATTAAAAAATTACAACACAGACATTTTAGCTAATGTTCCCTCAGTCTGGATAAGTATTGGGAACAACTCAAATAGGATTTGAGAGTGCAACTACAATACTGTAGATTCACACAGACATTTCATAAACTCAAACATCAGGTTTCTTAAAAGCGCTTTAAGCGTGGTCACTTCTACAGATACAAGCATTTGACTAGCACTCCCTCCTCTCAGGATCTTAAGAAGAATTATCAGTGCATCATTGTAGGCAACCTGTAATTTCTGCTTGCTGGATATTTTTTATAAAAAGACCACAGATGGGCAGTGTAGAGTGGTGTACAGTATGCTTTGAACAGGGCCACTTTAACTTGAGTAGAACAACAGCTAAACATACATGCAATGGTGTTTGCCTGTGCATATAACTTACAACACTGACTGTATATATCATCATCATCATTCATATAATCTGTGAAAACAACTACCAAGGAATTTAACCTTTTCACAGACCTAAAGACTATTATTATCTGGTTTAAACACAGGGAATTGAGCCATTTGTCCTGTTTGGTTCTGCGTATTAAAACAGCCCTTTTGCTGGAATTATATTTCATATCATACTCCACACCATAGTCATACATTAAGAAGCTGCTGCAGCCCAGCACTACTCAGACTAAAGGTAACAAGGTCATCAGCATACATCAGGTGATTCACCAGCATACCAACAACAATCATACAGCCAGTGTCACAAGCTCTCAGCTGCCTAGATAACCCATCAACATAAAAAATCAATACTGTGTGTGTGTGTGTGTGTGTGTGTGTGTGTGTGTAGGTGTTTGTGCCAGGACAGATGAAGTATGTGTGTTTGTGTGTGGGTGAGTTAGTGTATACATGTAGGCATGTGTGTGTGTGTGTGTGTGTGTGTGTGTGTGTGTGTGTGTGTGTGTGTGTACGTGCCCATGCAAGGACAGATAAAAACACAGAGAGAAGACCCTTTGTGACTCTGGCTGCTTTATCTTTTGCATCAGACTCTGCATGTCAGATGAAAGATATGTAGTCCTGAAGCGCAGTACGCACATCTCTGGTCATCATTCATTTCTGATGTGTCACTAAATCAACGGACTGTACTATGCAGTTGTCACTTATTTGCAGCGAGTGTATTTTTATGGTATATTTTAACTTCTTTAAAGATTCCTGGCTGTGATAGAATATTCCGCTAGTTCCAATTATATTACATACTTACATAGACATTTTATACCGATGGTTTCCGTTGATTACTAGACGTAATAATATTTTTTCTGAGTGAATAACATTAATTAATGGATATAGGTGGAGTCAATATCGGTGTGCCATCGTACGCATTTATCTTATATGTGTACCGTCATTGGCCTTTTGGAATTTCTTGTATGTTTTCATGTTATGTTTGTTCCACTGGTTTCATTGCAATGTCGACCGCAACCTCGCCTTACAACCTTAATTGAAGTATTTGCTCAAGAGGAAATCCTGCTCAGGGCGAAATCCACATTGCCGGCAAAGAAATTGCAGTGAAGTCTACGGTAATAACTAGGTGGGTTAAAACTAATATCCGCCGAACACCTCTAACAGAATGACATGATATGAGCTACAGAGTAGGCCTACATCAAATACGAATTTTTGCACAGGTTTGTTTAAGTTGCAACTTCCCATTGGCAACGTTAACAATGATGCCATTTAAGTGTATAACATAGTTGTCTGTCAATATAACAAACTATTTTTTTATTTGTATCATATCGCTGAGCTGAGCCAAATGTGTATAATTGCTCAACTAAACTACAGAAATATTAAAATCACACTGTTATTGCATGGTGCCTGTGCTGGTACCTTGGATATGTTGACAGAACGGACCTTGTATCGACTTGGTCAGTCATCAGTCCTCAGCACAGTTTATTTTGTAAGTCCCTTAGAAAATGTGTCTTCTTGAATATCTCAGTTTGTCGCTCGTTGTCCTCTACACTCCCGTCGTCAATCGAAGCCAATCTCAGTCAGGATAAATGCATATTTTACCAGGGAATCCGCGATAATACCATAACGCACGTAGAACTCCCCCAAATCTATGTCTGATAAAATATTACGTCCAAAGATACCAATGCTCATTATGTCATCCTCAGTGTCAACTTACATTGCTTTCTGTGCAGCTAAACGTATGGGTGTTGTCATAGATTCAGAGCTCGAACCGAAAATAAACCCTTTGGAAAGTTCGGTAATTCCTTGTGCCAAACGCGCACAGCGAAGACTGGTCCTCTTTGGAGAGGGGCTGCAACGTACCGGTATTTAACGCCCGGGCGTGAGCGTGGCATCCTTTCTCTGCGCGTCACGCTGTTCCCAGTGCAGGTTTACTGCATAGTCGCGCAAGTAGCCTAGATCATGGGACATTGCTCGGACAATCACATCACCATCACAGCAACTGTTGATTCGCTAGTTTATTATCTTGTCTGACATCTGGGAGCTATCTGATTTTTGTTCCCATGTAGCCTACTGTCTGCAATAAAAATAAGCGTTTTTAGACTATACATCTGTTTGCTTAATCTAGCCTACGAATAACGGTGAAAAGGCAATCTAATACTGTTTAGTGCTTTACTAGGTGCGTGGTATTAGAAAAGTTTAATTATTGCGTTAGCGTGTGTAAAGGGAGCTACATCTTTGGCAAGGCTACTTATTAAGAAAAAGGCAGTATTTTGTTAGCAGGTGTAGGAGGAAGTGTTTCGTAAGTTTACACTAAGAGGGTTTGGCGATGACAACGGAGGACGCATTTATTATGTAACAACTGTCAGTATGCCTTAAGGCAGACCTTTCCCGTTAGTTTACGTTGTTATATTAGTAGTGACCAGTAAGCTTGTATGGCTAAATTAATCATGCTCACACTGACATTACGCAACTACGTACATATTTTAAAAATGCATATCTTTATATTTATGGTGTATTAGGTTTGTTGGGTGTTTTGAAAGTGACTTCTGGACCAATAAACGCAGACATTTAACTGGGCTTCTTTATCCCCATCTAGTGGACAAGAAATGTATTTAATTTAAAATTAATTGCCGTCATTACAATTAAGCAGTTGCATTTGGCGATATGGCTGGTGACAACCAATGGAACATAAAGGATCCTCACATTGTTTTAGCTTGTTTGGCATCCCTGCAGTAGCAGTGCCCATTGAAAGTTAATGTGTCCTGCTGGTTTGAACAATAGAATAGAATAGAAAAGAATGCCAATCTGAAACAGTAACTTTTTCCCAAAGTGGAATATATATAAGCCAAGCCAAGCCAAGAATATATATAAATGCCAAGCTTGCTTAAGTCATTTTTCAGTGGACATTTGAATGTCCATAGTGTTTCTGTAGCTCACAGCACAGAGATTTGATGATAACAACAGAATATTTATTAATGCACATATGCACAGAATATGAATATTTAGCACTACAAAAGCCACGCCGGAAGCGCATGTCTAAAATGAAAAGTGGGAGCAGTATTCACCTGACTACATCACCAAGTTAAAGAGATGGCACTCTGATTGGCCTTACTGCATATTTGTTTATAGATTGTTTATTTGTTTGATGGTAGCAGCACAAAAGAACAACCCAGACAACATGGCACAAATATAATTATATATACTTAATTCCTTAATTTTTTATTACTATTATTACTAGTCCTAAGATTTTGAAATGTACACAAGGCAAGTTACACGCCCCTGACAAACACAAACAAGTCTGTTCCAATGACTGAGAGGGAGAATGGTCCACAGTAGTCAGTCCATCTGGCCTCTATAGTCCTTAGCAATCTCCGATGTCGCACCTGTCACTCACAAATACTCAAGCTGCATCTCAATAGTAGTGCAGAACAGCCAATACCACACAACAAGCAATCTGTGCACCTCAGACTTGATGTATAGTGAATGGTTGTTAAACTTGAGTTCATGCATCTCCTTTAACTATCCACTTTAACTTGACCTTGTTGAAAAACACCATGGGATCATGAAAAGAGATACAGATGAATTCACAAGGGCTTAGGAAAAGATAACAGTGAAACCACTTACGCTGACAGAGGAAGGCGGGTGTTATTGATCTGTGTCAAGTTGATTGGTTGTTGTAATGTGGCAGGAAATTGTGTTGTGTCTCTTACCTCACTTCACTTCAGTGACTGCTTTCAAATTCTGTGCTTTGTGTGGGGAAAGTCTTAATGAAATGACCTGGCAATATTTAATGGATTCTCCAATTCTCTAAATGCTTAGGACAGGTGCTTCGATATTTCCTTTCAAAGCTCCTTCGGCATAGTGTGCACTGGTGGTCCCTTTGAAGCGAAAGGAGCTAAGAAATGTTTCACGATTTCCTGGCATCTATTTCTTTGCTGAAGGATGAAAACACAGAATAAATATTTACAACTGACCAAAGGATTATGTCCCTAGAGACAGGGTAGGAGATAGTTTGTGTTTGGAAAGCAGTTTTACCTTCAGATGTTCAATACTGCTTGGACACCATCAAAAATATCTGCCAGGTTTGGAAAGTGTCTCCAGGCTAGAGAGGGAAAAGGAGGAGCTTTGTGCTAAGTTTTATCAGCAGCAGAAGGAGTAGGACAGGGTGTCCAGTATGGTTGATAAACATCAGAGGGATATTGAGATGACCTGGGACAGCAGGACATTTTCTCCATGAGCATCTTAGAGGAAAGGTTTTTTCAAAATGCTCGGCCAGGCTTGACAAATCATTGAACAACATCAGAGCAAGATCTTAGACATCAGGTCCAAACTGCAGGCATGTATTTTTTCAATAGTATATTTGAAGAACACAAATAAGCTCCAAACAAACAAATTGAGACATTCGAGAAAGAGATAACAGAACTTTACACAAGGATTGAGGTAAGTGGTCAGCATTTGGTAATTAATAGTATTTTGTATGAAGTATTTATACTAGTATTTTTTTGTCTTACAACAACAATTCAAATTAAGGTGTCTGGACTATTATATATGTGTATAACTGTAAAAAAAATGAGTCATGTAATCATTTGCATGTTAACATTTCTCTTTTTGCCTAAAGTTTCAGGTTCTGATATTAGGATATCTGGAGTTCCCTCCTATGCATTACATGTTAGCTGATCTACATATTATGATTCAGGCCACCACAAATACACTCTCACCTGTCTAGTTATTCACCCGCATCTGCATATGCATCATCATCATCATCATCATCTTTCAGCTCGGCACCAGCTCCTTTGCGCTTTCATTCTAGCTGTGACATGTCACCAGCTCCCAAGCTGCCTCATAGTTGACACCCAGGACAGACTCTGAAAAGAAAATGGACGAACGACTGTGATTTGTTGAGCTGGAGAGAAAAAAGCCCACCAAAGAGAGAGAGAAAAAAGATGGTCGCAATCGGTGCGAACAAAAAAAAAGTTAAAAGCCAAAAAGACCAAACAGTTTTTCATGACTTGTTGGGGTTAAGGAGAGCATGACACTAAAAACAGCTGAGAGGTGTGCTGAAGTGCAAACAAAGATGACCTCAGATGGATGATGAGAGAGAAGAGAAGGTAATCTGAGGGATTTTCTGCTCTTAGCAAAACATGCTGCTCTTAGGCTAGCACATAAATGTAAGCAACAAAACCACCAGAGGCCGAGGGTTGGTTGCTGTTTTTTACCACGGGTAAGGGCATGGAGGGTTAGGCATGGAGCATATAATGCTCAGTGTATAGGTCTCTAGAATGTCAATAAAAAAGTGATGCATTTCCATTTCCCATCACCACACAACTTCAGTAAACTAAGATGAACACATTGGTCAGTGCTTGATCATAAGAGTAATATGCTGTTTTCTGAGTACCTCCTGCCATATGGTGTGAAATCGAGAGCCGCTGTTCTGCACTGCTGCATGCTGGAGGATAAGTATAAGGGATAATGTTCTGCGAAGCGGTCATTCCCGTGGAATAAGCCCCGGCAGAGTGAGGCAGGACTCTGACGCGAAGCGGAGTGCCCGTGTAGAACATTGTCCACCGCTTAGATGACCACCTGCAGTTATTTATCTCTCCATACAAATGAAAATAATAGTCAGATGTGACACAGAGGTTGGATGAAGGACTGATGGGAAATTTCCATACATGCCACACATGAACACTCTTCAACGTCAGAAGGCACCACATATTGCCTAGCAAAACAGGCAAAAGAATGGTAACAGCAGCTGAACACCTTTTGAACAAGCCTAAGAAACTCCAACAAATTACACTGTGATCACCAGTTACAGTTAACAACCTGGTCTTCAAGTGAAAGGACAAAAAAATTCTATGGCATTTCATCCACCAACTGTGATGAGAACATGCATGTACACATGATTTGATATTTATCCACATAAAAAAATGGTCCTCATATTGAAGGTTTGATGAAAGTAACTTATTGCTCAGAACAAAAACATTATTTTGTTCAAAACCAGCAATGCAGTTTCCACATAAAAACACATTTCTGCACAGGAGAGTTAGGATATACAACAGGGCAGCGTGTTACACCTTGGTCTGGGGGTTAGAGGGTAGACCGTATCAAAGAACTGCACTCCCGGCTACTTTACAGAAGCTGTCTGGTCTGCAGTCTCCTTTCCTGTGTGTTTTATCCTTCACACCCATACACAGCACACATAAAAGCCCACTAAACTCACTTAAGACATGGGGGAAAAATGGAAAACTATCCAAGGTCTCCTGTAGAGTTCAAACTTCAGTTGGCAACTTCAAAACGGCAAACATGAAATGGGTATCAAGTAGTATAATATGAAATAACAAAAATAAAACAAAAACAAACTGATGGAACTATGGATTTATAGACTCCTGAAACATAATGCCAGAATAATAAAATGAATAATGAAATGAGGTGGGTTATATGTACAGACTATATATATGTCTGTTACTTATAAGCATCCAAGCATTTGTTTGCAAAGGTATGATAAAACCTGGTAATATAAATGTAAATGAGATTAAACCTATTTTTGCTGTGAACTATACATAGTACCTTTATTACTCTGTAGAAGCCTGACTGTTACAACCCCCTGTGCCCCGACTAGTCCAGAAGTGGCAGTGCAGAGGCTGTGGTGGTAGCAGGGCTTGATTGTTGGTTAATTGGGCCCACCTGCAAAGGTGTGCAGATTATTTAAGGAGCTGCTCATGCCTTTCTACTTGGCTCGCTTTCTCACATATCTTTCTCTCTCTCTCATGCATGCATTGTTTGTCCTGTCTGATCCTTTGTTTGATTCTTTTATCCCTAGACTTTGTTTTTTCTCTTTTGTCATTAATACATTTTAGTTATTTAAGTGCCTCCCTTTTATGTTGCGGTCTCACACGCTGGGTCGTAATACAAAATAAAGGTATAATCTGTTGCTCCTGCCATTAATGATTTGTAAGCTTTTTGATGCTTTTGATGTTAGCAAATGCTTTTTGACAGTGCATTTCTCACCCTTTCTTTTAAGTGCTGGCCTGGTTTTTGATAGCTTTGGGGACAACTTCAAACATGCTAGATGTAGGCTACCAGGCACTACTGCTTTAGCTCCAGAATTGACATTTTTATTTGTCAACTGGTGTAAGTGCTTAGAGTAGGACCTCAGCCTCATTTTTACTCAAAACCATACATAAGTACAAAATAGTAGACATGTATGCAAACTCTAACTCCACACTTAAAGCTAAACTTAAAGCCTACTATCCAAACCATAGAGGGCTTATCTCATTATGTCTCATGACTATTTTTTCACAGTGTGTTAATAAAAATGGTTGGTTTTATGGCATCCTAAAATCGATTTTACACACACACACACACACACACACACACACACACACACACACACACACACACACACACACACATAAATATATATTCTCATAATTTGATAGATGGATTTGATAAATGGACTTGATAAATGTTGATTCTGAAAAATGTCAGTTATACTCTGGAAGGTCCTATTTACATTCAAATGTGTAACTGTTTGTGAACAAATTACATCACAATGGGGTTATATTAAAGCTATTCTGTATTTTCCTAATGATGTCCCCTGGTGGTGCTCATAGTCCCAAAATGGCTGAGCAACATGACAGCCACCATTAAGCTCATCAGCTCAAAATGTATCTAAATGACAAACTCAAAGTTTACACGAAGACTTTAGTTTGCTGATGAAGGTAATTGATCATTCATGTGCTCATATTCAGTAATGGAGGAACCATTGTTTGTTAATAAACAACTTTACATAATGTGGAAAATTACGCAATGTGACTAATTTGTTCATGTGGGTATGTGAGGACACAAACAATGCTATAGTAGCATGCCATTGAACTGTGTCTTCTCCTACACCTACCTAGCTGCCCGCAGAGTGCTGAAAATCAAAAAGCAACACTTTAGCTCTGAAAAAACAAAGTTAAGAAAGGACTACGGAGGCCAGGGCCACAGAGTTTGAGGCATTAATGTGTTTTGACTGTGGGGACTTTTGTGACTCCCAGAGTTGTTAAAGGAGCAGACGAATCACAATGAAAAAAAAAGTGATCAAAGGCAGTGCAAATTCAGAAATGACTTTTCTGTCTCCCTCCTTCCCTCCTTCTCTCAACGTGACCCCAAAGGTATTCTCGATGCTCCCTGTGTTTCTCCTTAGTCGCTCTCTTCTTGGTATTCTGAAGATTGATTTTCCTCAGGTTGGTGATTAATTATCCCTTCCTCTTCCTCTGAGGGCGATTACAGAGAAAGAGACAGAGGAGAAGGGAAGACAAGGAGATGAACCTGTGCATGTGGAGATTTCCACTGGAGTGGACATGTTCAAGGCCAATGGTAAATGACGGCATCTCTGAAGGACAGTATGACCGAAGTGTTTTTAAAATGAATGCTGTTACAAGTGCTTGGCTTAGAGCAAACGCAGCACCAATGGGGAGACCACCCTTGGTTGCAATAATTAATGTAAATTTACAAAATGAAGGTATTTAACAACTGAGGTTAAATACAGTCTACATAAATAAAAGCTTGGAAAATAAAAAAAGTATTTGCATTCAGGGTAATTTGTTTAAAGCATAATAAAAAATGAAGTCTGTAGGGCTGGGGACCAAAAACAGGTGCCAGTGGCTGAGGTAAAAAGGCAGATGCACCATGTTTCCCCTTTTCAAAATATTTTTTGGCATTTTTATGGCTTGATTTAGATCAGGCAGTAAATAGAGTGACATGAAGTGGGCCTTAGTGGGAGGGAGAGATAGGATAGGATGGGACAGGGTTGGGAAATGACCACAGGCCACAGATTTGAGCCTGGATCCCCATGGGCACTTGCCCGTTCATGGTTGGATGCTCTAGCCACTGCACCACCACTATTCTCCTCCTCTTAAGGTTCCCCAAATCAAGAAGGGAGAATAAAAATTTAAATATTCAGCAAAAGAATGTTGCGATCCAACACCCAAAGTAAAAAAAAACAGGGTGTGTGTGATGTTATTTTGCATTTTGTGTTTAACCGTTACATGTGACTCCACACACCTTTAGTACTCAACACCTACAGGACACAGGTGAGGTGAAACACAACAAAGAAGACACAGACCCCCAACAAACACAGGACCTACACAGACACTGGGCCTATGTAGTTAACGGGGGGAACAGATCAAGCAGCTGGCAACATTATGTCCTAGCCTGGTAAACCAGCCTCTTGTACTTCACTTTGTTTGGTACAGAGGGTGTGGCACAGGTCTCACTGAAATGGCTGGTTGTAGGCAGAACCCTTCCTAGTCAAATCGGCATTCCTATGATGAGGACGATCTGTCCTATGTATTTGTTAGGGTATCTGGATCCACATTTCTTTTGACTGCCTGTCTTTTATCTGTCTTGTTCCATGGTGTCTCTTGTGTCTCTCACAGCTGATGTTTCTTCCTTCTGTTATATGTACCGTGTGTTACCTTCATGAATAAAGTGTTTAAAAGGTTTGTCATCTCTGGCAGTGATAGGAATGTACCTATCCAATCTTTTTTATCAGAAAACTGGAAACCATGAGATTGCCTACCTGTCTGTTAACCTTCTTCTCTCTGCTTTGTGATAGCTATTCATGTACTCAGCTCATGAGGAAGGAACAGACGGAATGTTGTACGATGTACTCTTTTGAAAATGATTTTTATGCCTGCTAGTTTTTTTCATCTTGTACACTGCCTGTAAGAGAAACGCGTTTCCAAGGAGATTGACAGTGAAGGAAGACAAAACTTCAAGTTCACTGTGAAGACTACCATAATAGATTGATTATCTATCACAAAAAGACCAGCCATCATTACTCAGATCCCCAAAGAAAACTTTTGTGAAAATATGAAGATTTATCAACAGCAATTAAGTTTAGTTATAAGTGATAATGTATTATTAGTTTTTTTAAGTCTATCTCAAGAGCGTAATATTATTGCTATTTATTTTAACTAGGCCTACACTATGACATTATGACACTGTTTACCAAATGTCTGTATTTTTCTTTTTACCATCATATTTAATATCTCTTAAGTATACTTCTTTACTTGATCTTCTAACATCTGTACTATGAATGCAAAAGAAACCACGCTCAAATTCCTGCCAACAGCCAATATCTGTAGGTAGGTCGGATCCTCTATCTGCTGCTGCTTACTAATTAGGAGCAGGTCTCTTTAGTGAGGCACTTGAGTTCACCTACAAACTCATAATCACATAGGTTTCTCTTAAAAAAAAACATTAATAAACCGATTGACCCAGATACTGTACCTGTTGGCAATGTTGTCACTGACTTGCATGTAACCACAGATGCTAATAAATAATCTGTGTATGTGCCCCTGAATCTCAGTGCTGTTTTTGATCATTAGATTTACTTGGAAAAGTTAGACAATGAGATTTTTTGGGCCTAGTTTTAGAGAATACTAGAGAATGTTGAGAATCTACCTGCAGGAGACAGCTCTTTCTGTCTGGTGAATGCAGCCTGCGTGGTCATTACCAAGTATGCAATGCATATGCAATTCTAACCTCTAATCTGTATAATGCTTCCACTACCAAGGTATGTTTTATTTAAAGGGTCATCACATTACACTCTAATGTTTTCTGAACTAAACTAGAATTGAAAGGCTACAGAGTTCTAAATGGCCTTACCTCCAAAACTAAGAAAGTTACTTGGATACAAACCAGCAAGAACACTGCTGCATGTCACCATACAGTAGTGTTATTCCCACAGACCACTGTGTATTATTTGTTAATCCATTCTGTATTTCATCTCATATGAATATATATTGGACAGGCTTTGTTATATTTTTTTAATTAAAATTTTTATTTCCTACACCGAACTGTAGAGGAGAGTTTAGATATATACATGCTGAAAACATCCTTTTAGGGGCAGCTATTCATCACTTTCTTGTTTACTGTTGCAAAATATTCGAGGATTTTTGAAACTGATTGAGAAGAATCAGATGTGATAGTCTTTATCTAAGAGCAAGCCAGTATACAAATATACATTTAAAAATCACAAACTATGATATGCACTGTTCAGATGCATGATATGCACTGCATCTGTTGCCAAATATGGCATTACACAATGCACCGTTTGACCAAAAATGTGTTTTGTTAAGTAGCTGCATTCCATACTTTACTTTCAATATTTACTTTATTCCTTATTTGTCGTGAGCTTCTTAATCCTTTTGCGCAAAAACTACTATAGGACGGTTTGGAGTTCAGGCTACAATCCATCCAGTGGCCAGTGGACGCATAGCAGGGAATGAAAAGGAGGAGAAAAAGGAAGTTCTCAGGGAACTTCTGGCTCGCTGATGAGTTTGGGACTTTTTTTCCTCCCAAGAAGTAGAGCTAGTTCCGTTAACGTTGGAAAAGGGGGGTAGCCTGCGCATCTGGAGTAAAACGCGTTTTTAAGAAGAATTCTCGTTCGTTTTGCTTATGAAAACCGTAGAAAGGGCAAATATTTCCTCCCTTAATAGAGAAAAAATTACAACATCCGAGGCGATGAGATGTGAGTGAGCTATGCCTTATAGAAATGGACAGACTGTATCCAAGCGAAAACATGGCGTCTATTTCTCAAAGTTTGGATTCTTCTACAGTCTACTTTTTTCACTTTGTTGCCTGGAGGCATGGGGCTCGTTGGGGATGTGCAGCCCATGTCCCAGGAACTGTTCGTGTACGGTGGTGGTGGGACCCCAGAATTCTTCCGTGGTTAATTGTTCGAACAAGGGATTGGATCAAGCACCATTAGCGGTGGAACTACCGCCTGATACAAAAATCCTGTAAGTAGCATCTTTGCAGCTGGTATTAAAAAGCGACATTGTTTATGTTTAATATATGCATGTTTTGATTGGTAAATGCACTGTTGCGTCCAGGTCTTGCATTATCACAGAAACGGCACTTCGCCGGAGGTCATTTATCTGATGGGTGACATTAATTCAGGCCGAGCTTGTTTATGTGCGCTAACTCGCTGTTATGAAACCATTACCGTTACTCTCCGTCTCTCCGCTCTACGGCGGAGATGGGTATGGGCAGAAAGGCATGCATCGTGCATACAAATTTAGAATAAGCGAGAACAGGGACTTATGAGGAATAGATATATTTCCCTGAAGTAGCTGCTTATAAGTGTAACTCGGTCTTTGGGTAGTTTTGGCGATATATTGAGTGTCGATGCATGCATTAAAACAAGTTTAACTATAATATACTATAACATAGTTTAACTTGCCAAGCACACTTTAGTTACAAAACATTTTTATAGTTTGACAAAAAAAATAAATATAGGCTTAATTTATAATAAATAACATATGGTATAGT
Organism: Setipinna tenuifilis; assembly: GCA_030347295.1. NCBI lineage: Eukaryota > Metazoa > Chordata > Actinopteri > Clupeiformes > Engraulidae > Setipinna > Setipinna tenuifilis. The sequence continues at coordinate 7,349,347 of CM059281.1, forward strand.
TCTAAGGCTTCGTGATTTTTATAATGGTCTGCGGCACAGTTATGGGCAATTCCTGTTAATTCAGGAGTGTAGGCCCCCATATTTGTGAATTCATTTCTGTTGGGTTTGTCATAATATCTAGCTATCATAGCTGTGTCTCTTAGTTTTTATTTTAGCCTAACTTGTGTTATTGCGAACTTTTTCAAAGAGGCCTTCAGACTGGTCATCAGTTTAGTTTCAAGTTACATTCATGTGGCCTTCGCCATAGCTATGACCATATCGAAGATCAAGTCAGCAGTGATTGACGGATTTTGACCTTAAAGGGCTCATCAGGTGACGGCTCATTACGCACCAAAGACGGTTGAGCTCGCGCATCAGCATCCTTGTGCTAAGAGAACACCGTGTACTTTACTTTTGAGGACCGTAGCTCATATGTTATTGATTTATTTCGAACAGTTTCACTTTACTAGTAAAGCTTTGTTGTGAAAATAATCAGAGAGCTCGTAAAATTCTTCTGTTAAAGCGTTATACCATTACAGAAACTATTTTAAGCAGACCAGACTTACTTTATTTTGTTTCACTCGTGTACGTTTTTATTTTTTAATTCCTTAGTACCACTAGGAACTGTCACGGGGTCTGTCAAAATATCATAATTTATTGAGAATTACAAATTTTGTATGTGGACGATAAAGGAAACGTTTCTTGTTTACAAATTTGACGTGTGTTTTTATATTTGAGTGATTTTGCGTCTTGAATTCAACAAGAAACTCGTGTGAATTGCTTTAGGGTTTTAACAAGTAGGCTACGTTGTAACCTAGGAGGCAGTATTTCATATGGCTAATTTGAAAAGTTTAATATACCTGTTGTTGGATGATCTCAGAGAAGCCCTTTCACACATGAAAACCAGGGCAAATGATGATTGGCTAGGATGATGGGATTTCCCCACCCATGAATATTTTCAATAGATATAGCACAAATTAGTTTGAGTTAAGGAGGGCCTCTCTTCAGATTGTAGACTTTTTGTGAATTGTATTTCTCCATTGATGCTTTCAAAAGCCATACACTGTGATGGGGTGACATGAGGACTTTGCCAGTGTTACCTGACAAGCCCCCAGTTAGCCTCTCCTCTTCATCCCACCCCAAACCTGCACCCGTCTTCTACCCTGACATACACCCATGACAAAAACACAATCCTTTCATGTTATCACCAGAGATGTCTCTACAGGAAAGGACAGGGACAGTTTTATTCAGGTTAAAGCCATGCTCCACAGAACTGAAGGAGGAGTCTGTGGAGACCGACATTGTGGTTTTCACAGAGAAGCACGAGATTATGTTTTTTTCAAGTGTTGTGCTACATGGACCATAATTATACAGCTAGCATTTGCACTTACGACACAATACATTCTCTCTCCTTCTCTCTCTCTCTCTCTCTCTCTCTTTCTGTTTTGTGATGGCTTTTCCACTGCACAAACAGGCCTTAAAAGCAATGGCATAGGCCTAGCTGTCAAGCTGGGTGAGCATAAGAGCTATGAGTAAGTGTACAAGTCACGGTGTGATTACTGCTTTAGAAACAAACAGATGGACATACACGAGGACAAAACCAGCCTGGCATTGAAAGTCAGTGTGCCTGTGGTCTGTAGGTCTATGATAAGGCCCTGGAGGTGTGATTAGACATATTAAAGATGTTTGTAAGTGCTGTCAAGTTAAGTGGTGCTGTCTACCTCACCACGTGTTCTCCACGGTGTTCTGCCTGGAGCCCTTAGGTCTGAGGATGGGATTCTTAAAAATAGAGTATTTATAGGGCACCTTGTCTGGCAGGACACCCTGTCTCCCTGAGATTACTGCTGTCTCACTCAATAACACTTTGTCCCTCCTTTTACCTCACTACCTATGTGCTCCAACACTTAACTTAGTCTACCATTTTTCATTTTTTGCTCCTTTTTAATTGATATTGGTCTTTTTTTCTAACCTGGTGGGTGGACCTGATTGTTTCACTTTGTTTCACTTTGTGCAAAGAGTCTGATTGCTCGCCATGGGCATATATTTGGTTGGTGGTGGGCACAAACCTTTTGTTAACTTTGTAAAACTATTAGGCCCGCCTTCAACTAAACGCATCTGCCTGAATGCAGCATAAGTACTTAAACCTTTAGCTTTAGTTTAACGTCATTGCTTTTAGCCCTTCCACCAAGTGGCATAGTCCTCCCTTTGTTCGCTGATTGTTAAAGAAACAAAATTGGGCCCAGCCAAAATGGGGCATTAGTAAAGGAACCTGATTGGAGCATTGTAGCGAAATGTCATATTGAACTTGGCTACTTCCTTTCAGTCCTTTTGCAGACTTTTCTTGTTCTTGTTACCTCTCTTTAGCATACCTTCACAAACGTCAACATTTTCTTGGTCATGTGGGTGTGATCCAAGCCACCTGTCCAGAAACCCTCTTTTGTCTTTTTGTTGTTTTTAAGGTTACTTGTTTCTCTGATACCATATTGGATGTTGGGATAGCATAGTAACCACAATTTGTTTGACGTATTGTGAAACAGGACAGGACTGCTCACATCTGTTTTTCAGTCTGATTAATGCAGAGATCATAGACCACAACATATGATACCTTATTCATGGCAACTGCAGCATTAGCATTTTCACCAGATGCTTGCCTGGCTAAAAACATTGTTGGTTAAAGGAAATTGTCCATTACAGTTTAACAAACGAGATTTTTTTTTCTCCTTTTTCCTATTTTTTTTTATTTACCACACAGAATCTTAAGGAAACAACTTTACCAGTTTTTCCCCTTAAAGGTAAAGTGGATAGAAATCAAAAAGAAAATGTAATGTAAAATGTAAATGTCTGTCAACTCCTCCTTTGGAACAACAGTAGCCAGAGCACTACTGGCATTTGCACTTTTCTCCCATCCTGGCTAGGAGCTCCGGTAGAGTTAGAGCATAGACTGTATATAAGAACTGGACAATCCCTCTATGACGTCATGCATAGACTTTCTCACACACTGGATGAAACCCAAATGGAAGGTTCTGGGCGACGCCATCTTGGCCAATTCATTATGACTGTCACTAGTAGTCATACGGAGTAGTCGTAAAGAATGAATAAATATGGAATTAATAAATAAAAAAGGGCTTTCTTTTCTTTTAAAAGTTGCTAATTGAAGAAAACACTGCAAGGCTTTACATGGACCCGGTAGCTCAGAGTAGTTCAGGTGTTCATTCGGGATGATGTTTTTAAAATCATCAAAATGGGAATTCCCATCTGGTATGTATGTAGAATCAGGAAATCTATAGGAACCATCCTTTCTAGAAACTCAAAACTTGTTTGACAAAGAAGCAAGCTATGCTTTGTAGAAACACACCCTAGACTAAAACATTTGGTTGGACTTTCTGGTTTGGTTATCAAATAGCATATATCACTTGAGAGGGTCTTTGCTGTCACTGGAAGCTGAATCTTAACCCCAGCATCTTTGACCTATTCATCAGAGGTTAATCTCAGAACATTTAGTGTTCAACCTGTAGCTCTCTGTGTGGATGAGTTATAAAAGACAGTAAGATTTCCTGTCTTTTCTGATGCTCATGGCCTTAGAGGTAAAAGCACAGTGCTCATGACCTCCACATTTGCTTTGCTCTCTTACTTTGACACTATGTGTCCCAAGAATCTTTTTGTGGATGTACTGACTCAACCACCCACTAAACGATTAGAGCTTTTCTTCAGACAATTAAGGGGAAAAAGTGAAAAAGTCTTAAATCTCAGAAACTAGGTCATGAACATGCAGTGGAGGATTTAACTCAAAACTTTAGTGCCTTCATTGATCACAGACTCAATTTTAACAGCCATATGAAAACAATAATTAAGTCTAAGACTTTGAACCATCCTATACAGCCAAATGTTGCCAAACCTTCAGGCCAAAACATGGTTTTATTTTTAGCAGAGCTGACAATAGTGATGATATTTCACTATCTAAGAAATCAGTCTTGATGAACACTATTATAGTTGCTAGAATGCTTACAAAGAACAAACAAGTACTCCAATACTTTTGTTCTGACTCTGATTGATAATAGAATTGATCATAGAATCAAGTACCACTGCTTGTTTATTAAGTTCTACATTTGGCTGGACTTTAATAAGTTGTTTATGCACTAGCTACAGTAGCTAGATCTCATAGATTATCAGTATTAACAATGCTGATGTTGATATAATGCATTAATTTGTTTTATGTTATTTGTGCTTATGTGGTCTTTTTAAGGCCCTTGATCATTTCCCATCTCATGTATTCTTTTTCTTTTATCTACTCATTTTAAACACTTATTAAATTACAAATATTGTGGCAGAAAGTATTTAGCAGATGGTGCTTTTCTCCAAAGCAGCATTCACCACTAGAAACACCACATTGTAAACAAAAAATTCTGATGTGTATGGATTGTGTGTCAGAAATAAATTTGTTCTAATTGCTTAGCAACACTGACCTAGTTTCATTTTCAGTCTAGAGAATCATGTAGATCTTCTTGGTTTTTTTTTTCTTTTTTTTTAAAGAACAAACTCTTGCAGGGAGATGCCCATTGAATTTGCTAGGATGAAAGAGGTCATTTAAGTTTGCTGTGTGTGTGTGTGTGTGTGTGTGTGTGTGTGTGTGTGTGTGTGTGTGTGTGTGTGTGTGTGTGTTTGGGAACTGTTGTATTGTGTCAAGCTCAGTATGTATGGCATGGCTCTCTCTCTGCTCAAACAATCCAAAGTAGATCCCCCCGGAGTACTCTGATTAAGCTGCAATTACCCAGCATGTTGTGAGATTGTCTTGGATGGCTCGGGCTCGTCTGACTCAGTGTGAAAACAGAACTGTGAACAGAAAGGAAGGAGGAGCAAATGAATACTGGAACGGCACAAAGCAAACAAGAGTGAGGTCGCTGCGTTGCTGTGTATGATAGCACCAGTTTTCCGTATGATGTATTTGGTTCTCCAGAATATTAAGTGGGAGGGAGAGAGAGTGTCTTTCTCTCTCTTTCTCTCTCTCTCTCTCTCTCTCTCTCTCTCTGTGTATGTGTGTGTGTGTGCGTGTGTGTGTGTGTGTGTGTGTCTTTTATGAGCTGGGAAAGACCAAATTCACTGACCATATGTGGCAGGAAGTTTGTTTTGTATCCTTGGTGATCACACATTATGACATCACTCCCTCGTGGAAGCACAGACATTCCAAATGGCCATAAAGAGCGAGACTTGAGAGCAAGAGACAGAGAAAGAGAGACAGAGAAAGACAGACAGAGAAAGAGAGAGAGAGAGAGAGAGAGAGAGAGAGAGAGAGAATAGATACAGAGAGTGTATGAGAGATTTAAGGGGGCAGGAGACCAAAGCCAAATCATTAAACTCCAGCAGCAATACCACAGTGCAGTCTGTGCTGGATCATTATCAGGATATTGAAGAGCAGCGTGTATTTAACCATAGCCTACGCACAGCAAAGTCTGGCAGCAGGATTAGCACATAGTTTCAAAATCATGTTGCTATGTTTGGAAGGAGTTGGTATTTGTTAGGCTCCTAATCCTACTGGTAATGCGTGTAATGCTACTGTCTACTGGGAGAATAAATTATACTATTTTTCAGAGGACAATTTTTGTCTCACTTTCACTTAATTATTTTCATTTTGGTACTCTTAATTGGCCTGTAGCCAATTATGAGTTGCAACTGATGAGTTACCAATACTGACCAACACCACTGGTCAAACACTTTTGTCGAAACCACTTGTCAATTTGCCTAATGCAATTAACCTATTTGTCTAATTTTACTGCATGTTGACTGGTTAAGGAAGTGATGGTTAGACACAAGTTGGTAACTGTCAGGGCACACAGACTCAGGAAGCAGGAGTAAGGAGTAAATCAGGTAGTTTATTTGAAAACTCAACAGGGGCAGAAACAAGGGACAAACTTAAGGGTAAACGCTCAGAAGATCAGGAGATGTATAATAGTAATCCAACTGAAAAGGTACTAAACTCTCAGATGATAAATGTCCAACTGAAAAAGTCCAACTGAGAGAGTAGACACAAATCTTTCAACAAGAGTTCTACAACCTGGTAGGAGGAGTAGCGAGAACACAGCGCTGGAGAGAAGAGGAGTCCGTGTGCATGGAGTAAGCATCTCCGTAGAAGAGGCCAGACAGAGAGTGCAGGTTGTGAGGGGTTTTTAAAGGGAACCGGAGATGAGCTTCAGGTGCTGGTGAGTGGCCGACAGGTGATTGGGATGATTGGGGGGAATTGGTAGTTAGGAGAGCTTGGGTGAGAGATGAGGAGCCAGAGTGAGCAGGGGGCGTGACAGTCTGGTGATTGAATGATTGAGGATGATTGGGGAATCAGTAAACAGGGGAGTTTGAGTAGGAGAATGTGGAACCAGAGTGAGCAGGGGGCGTGACGGGCTGTGCAGCAGGTGGGAGCGTGACAGTAACACTTTATGTGAAGGTGTCTACATAAAGGTGATATGAGTTCTTTATAAACATGACTTGAAACATATCATGAACATCAATTACAATTTATTCATGCTCATATCTGTTGTTATTTTGTGTAATTCGGTTTTTACAGTGTCTGCATCTAAAAAAATATCAACCTAACATTACAAACTGTGAATGACGCTTAATCACAACAGCCATTAACATAAATGAAATGAAATGGCTGTATTATATTATGCTGTGGAAATTTTATTGACCTATTTTAAACCACCACCCTCTTCTTTTAACTGTAGAAAATGAACATGGCAACTTTTCAGGAACGTAATGGCTTAACTAAACATGGGCTATGGCCACAGCGCTGTCCCGCTGAGCTGTTTTCCTGAAACCCCCTATTTTATAGCCAGTAGCATTTCACAGCTGACAGTCCCAGAAACAACTCTTAGTGTGAA
>CM059281.1:7361194-7368694 GCA_030347295.1 Setipinna tenuifilis
AGAGGGGCCCCACTCTCCTGCTGCCTTCAGCCCAAACCAGGCACACCGCTCTAGGCATTTTGGGAGGGAGAGAGAGGTAGCCTGGTGCTGGACCGGACTACATTTGCTTCCTTTATTCACTGTGCAAAGAGTCTGGCAACTCTCCACATACGCATACGTATACTTCCTAATGGGGACTAGTGGATACTTTTTTTTTGTGAACTTTAAAACTATTGGACCTGCCTTTGACCAATTGCAAACGCCTGAATGCAGCTGCAGCATTCAAACTCCCAACTTACAGTAACGCTTGGCTTCGTTATTGCTTTCAGCCCCTCCCACCAAACGACATGGCCCTCCCCCCCTGTTGGAAACTGACTGGAAACAAAAAAAATTGTGTCGAGGCAACCAGGAGCCAGAGTAGATTTGCTTGACGGAGGAGTACTGTAGTGAGAAACAATGGGTGCTATGGGCAGATCCAACAGTTGCAAAGAAAGCATCTGCCCAGCAGGAAGTAAACCTATGCCCTTTTGAGAAAGCATCTGCCCAGCAGGAAGTAAACCTATGCCCTTTTGCCCAAAGTGACAGGGCTGTAGGCTACCTTTTTGCACTGGTTGCACCAGTGTGCCTAACTTTTTTTTTTTTTTTTGGTGCACCAGCACAAAAGTTAGGTGTGCCCAACGTTTTGACCGAAGCACATTTAACAGATGTACAGGTTCACTTTTTTTTAATGGCTGTTCATACTGTGCTGCAAGCCCCAGTCACTGACTTTTCGTCTGACTCACACAGTGTCTCCTCCAAATTACTGGCCATATGGTTTTCAGCAGACCTAATACTGGAGCAGACCTTGCACACAACTCCAGTGGTGTCTATTGGCTGTTCATTTTCGTCGGGTCTAAATTAAAAACAAAATCAGTGAAATGGGTGAATTAATACTGTTTTTAGCTATGATATTACTGCAATGGAGAGACTATTATATTTGGAAACTTTTTCAAAGTGCGGCCTATTGAAAAGCACAGAGTTGAATAAGACTACTAATATTTTTAATTAGTTTATAGTTTATAATATAGTTGATTATTTATAGTTCGGTAAATTAAAAAAATAACTAAATTATATGCGAACCATACTGTGGAGATATACTACATGTGTATAACAAACTAAAAAGTGGTGACTGATGCCGTCTTCTGACCAGGGCTTGACATATCCTGGGAGGTTGATGGCTCTGACTCTAACTGAGCATTGGTTATGATTCTCAGATGGATCAGGCCTTAACTTACCATTCTTAATGAAAAAGTCGTCAATCGTTCTTTTTTATCTCCTCTTATTACCCGGGGCTACATCAATTTTGTTTATTTGACGGGGCCTAGGCTACTCACCTCTTCCTGTCTGACTGCCACACACACATTTTCCAAATGTGGACATGTACAGGAATATCTGAACCACCTTCGTCAATCACCCTTCGGTATCTCTAATTGGTTTAGACCAGTCAAATGTGTGTATGTTGTTTAACCACAGGGAGACTTGCAGAGTCGCTGAGACTATTTTTTCCCTCTCGAACAGCTGGTCGCAGATTTTTTTTTTGTTGCACCACTGAGAAATTAGGTTGCCCCGTGCGATCAAATTAGTTGCAGTCTGAAGAGAGTGAAGAGAAGTGAATAAGTCTGGTGCACCAGGCTACCTCTCTCCCTCCCCACCTGTCCAGATGTGGGGGGGGGGGCAGCAAGAAAGCAGGGCAACAGTCTGGTGCTATAGAGGACCTGTAGGCTATAGAGAAACTCCAAATAAAAAAAAAATCAGTCACTCTCAAGGGTCCTTGTGCTGCATGCACAGTCACACACTCTGGAGGTTTATTCACTCACTGACCGTCTGACAAACACTTTTTGTTGAAGCAATCTGACACTATGTCTCTGAAGTATATTGCGAGTGCCATGTTTAGCCGTTAGCATATTGCTCTAAAAAACTGCTCTGCTGCCGGATCTCCCTCATGGCTTTCACAAAGTTGGCCACGAGAGAGAGAGAGAGAGAGAGAGAGAGAGAGAGAGAGAGAGAGAGAGAGAGAGACAGAAAGAGAGAGAGAGAAAGAGAGAGCGAGAGAGACGCTACGCACCAGTTGTTCTATAATTTGGGCTTGATGCTGTCTGGGTGTTGGGCAGATTTCCACATGAACGTTGTTCATGTATCAAGTATCTCTATGAAGTTAGTCTGCAGTAATATTATTATCGTTGAGTTGAGTGTTTAGTGTGTGTTGTCCTGTGTAGGTTCAGCAAATCCACAATTTGGATCTGGTTAATTCATCTGTGTGTCTTAGAGCATTTTAACATTTTTTGTTTGTGATATGCTGTGTTTTTGTGTTGTTGTATTATGGAAATATAAACTAAAACGTTTTAGTAATGGAATAAATCAGTTTAGCATACATACGTTATACTACCCTCCAGGGGCGAATCTAGACCATTTTTAGGGGTGCCAAGGCACCCCCGTGAAACTCCTCGGCACCCCCTGGCTCAGTGCAAAATGAATAATATATTATATATAATAATAGTGTTGTGTGATAAGCACTGGGGGCCGGGCACCCCTAAAGACCAGATGCTAAAATCGCCCCTGCTACCCTCCCTAGTTAAGATCACTGGGAGTGAAAGTTGTAGGGCAGTTTTATGTAAGATCAAACAAGCCACATTCCTTTCCAATGTAAGTGTTAGAAATGAATAATCATTGTATTTTGTTCAGAAGAAACTTATCAACCTTATTAGCTAACTAGTATTAGATTTACCAAGAAAAAAAACACTGTTTGTATTAACATAAGCAGATACCTGATGCATTTTACTGTAGAGAATGATTCTTACATTGGTATTTGCAGGGCGTCTGACCCTGCTCCACAAATGTAAATAATGAATAGAAAAGTTGGCTAGAAAAAACAGTAGGGGTGTGTGTGTGTGTGTGTGTGTGTGTGTGTGTGTGTGTGCCTGCGTGTGCACACATAAGGTAGGCCATGTACTGTATTTTTTCTAATGTGACACAGGCACTGCATAAGCCATCCGAACAGTCATTCTCGTAGTTTATGTGGAATTGTTTAAATGTTTCCAAATGACAGTCAGTCTACCTGTGTAATGTGTGGTCGCACTCACTTGGATGAGTTGACCAAACAAAAGAAAAGCGAGAAGCAACCTTCCTTTGTTAACTTTGTTCGTTCTCTCCTTTCCTCTCCTCTCCTCTCCTCTCCTCTCCTCTCCTCTCTGCTCCTCTCCTCTCTTCTCCGTTCCTTTCCTCTCCTCTCCGCTCCTTTCCTCTTCTCTGCTCTGGAAGTGGCAGCAGACAAGCCATATAAGGTGTTGGTGCGGTAGGCCAGGCCAGGGAGTGGTGCGTGCACATGTAAAACAGAACCATATGTCACTGAGCGAGTGAGTGAGCGAGTAAGTGAGTGAGCGAGTAAGTAAGTGAGGGAGCGAGTATGTAAGTGAGCGAGCGAGCGAGTAAGTGAGCGAGTAAGTGAGCAAGCCAGTAAGTAAGTGAGCGAGTGAGTAAGTGAGCGAGCGAGTATGTAAGTAAGTGAGCGAGCGAGTAAGTGAGCAAGCGAGTAAGTAAGTAAGTGAGTGAGCGAGTAAGTGAGTGAGCGAGTAAGTAAGTGAGCAAGCCAGTATGTAAGTGAGCGAGCGAGCAAGTAAGCGAGCGAGTAAGTGAGCAAGCCAGTAAGTAAGTAAGTGAGCGAGTATGTAAGTAAGTGAGCGAGCGAGTAAGCGAGCGAGTAAGTGAGTGAGTGAGCGCTCCCCAGCACAGGAGCCTGTGCAGCTACCGGGCCGCTAATGCACAGCACAGAGGTCATATTATACACTCCCTCCAGAGCCCTGCACAGGAACCAGGGAGGAAGAGGAGGAGGCGCAAAGGGGAGGAGGAGGAGGAGGAGGAGGAGGAGGAGGAGCAGTAAGGGTGGAGGGAGGAGAATGAGGGGGGTGGGGTGTGTGTGGACAGGGTTAGGGTCTAACCGACTGGCTTTTGGACTTTTTTGGGGGCCGAGACTGGAGGTGTTGTTTGTCTTGCCAGGCAGGTTATGATGGAGAAGAGCCCCTTTGCATCTGGTCTGGGCTTTGGAGGTGACCTCATGCCTTCAGTGGCTTTGACAGAGGGGATGATGTCACCGCGCTGTGTGTTCCACTGACTCATGGGAGTTTGGAGGCACGGGCTCGCCTGGGACGAGGAGCACGCTCAGTGGTGCTTCTTGGTTTGCCTCCTCGCTTGTCTGTTTTATTCGCTCTTCTCACTCCTTCTTACTTTTTTTCTTTCTTTCTTTTTTTTACTTTACTTCGCCACTTTTTCCTCTTTCTCTCTCTCTCTCTCTCTTTCTCTCTCTGTTATTACACCCTCTCTCTCTGTTTTTACCCTTAACTCAGTCGTGGGTGTGCTGTGCGTGGGATTGTGGGATTGGCTGAAGAAGGTGGATCTCTTGGTGTGTGCCTCCATCATTACACACACACACACACACACACACAGACACACACACACACACACACACACACACACACACACACACACACAGACACACAAAGTTCCCCGCCTCTCTCTTTTACTCTCTCACTTTTCTTTTACAGACACACACACACAGCACCAGACATCTTATTACCTCCTTTTGTCTCATTCTCACTTTTAGACACACAGACACACACACACTCAGACACACATACACACACGCACACACACATTCTCGGTGTAGGGGTCAGATGTTCCAAGGAAACACCCAGCCAGCTTGAGACAGCTGGTTATTGAGTAACATGGTTGATTTGTGAACTAAAAGAAAAAAAAAGACTAAAAAAAGAGAGAAGGGAAAGAGATGCCGAAAAAAAGAGTGGACAGTCAGAAACTATATTGAGAAAGAACAAAAACACCAAAAAACAAGCTAACAAAATGAACGTGTTTTGATGACCATTAATAACTCTTAGCCTAAAACGTAACTTATTCCACTGAAGTTATGGAGTTAACCAGTCTACATTTCACTGCCAGCTGTACATGTTATAACTGTACATGTGACAAATATGTCTTGTATCTTGTAACTTAACTTAACATAAATTAACTTAACATGAATTAACTTACCTTAACATAACTTAACTTAACTTAACTTTTCCTAATACTCAGTTTGTTCAGTGAAGTGCTAGTTTCTAACAGAGACTAACAGAGTGTGTCAGCCCCTGTGGTGGTGGAGAGTGTAGCTGTGCTGGTCTGATGGTGGCTGTGTTTGGCTGCACCATTCTGTCAAGGTTAGAGAGAGACAGGGGGACTATTAAACTAGAGAAGGCTCACACTCTCACACACACACACACACACACACACACACACACACACACACACCCCTCCTTTTAACTAGTAGAGGACAGGGCTGTTATATAAGCACGCGAAATGTGGGTGGGAATTGCTGCTCTTGTGTGTGGGTGGTAGGTTGTGTATGCGTGTGTGTGTGTGTGTGTGTGTGTGTGTGTGTGTGTGTGTGTGTCTGTGTGTGTGTGTGTTGGCGAGGAGGGCGGAGTGGGGTTGGGTAAGGGGTGGTCATCAGCATAATGACTTTGCCAGGACATTCCTAGGTCACACACACACACACACACACACACACACACACACACATTTGCATGCATATATAGTCCATACACATATATTTGTATATACTTACACTCAGTCTTTCTAATTTCCTCTGTCTGTCTTTCCTGTCTCTCACCATTTCTATTCCTCTCTCTTTCTGTCTCCATTTCTCTGTCTCTCTCTCTCTCTCACACACACACACACACACTGACGTTTCAGATGCCCCCCCCCTTCCTTACACACTCTGTCTGGAATGTACAGATGTTTCCTTTTGGGAGCCACTGCTGATTTTCTCTCTCTCTCTCTCTCTCTCTCTCTCGCTCTCTCTCTCTCTCTCTCTGTCTCTCTCTCTTTTTCTCTTTCTTTCTCGCTCTGTCTCTCTGTCTTTCTGTTTCTCTTTCCCTCCCTCTTTCTCTCTTCCTTTCCCACTTTCCCTTTTTCTCTCTCTCCCTCTCCCTCCCTCTCTCACTTTCCCTTTCCTCTTTCTCTCTCTCTCTCTCTCTCTCTCTCTCTCTCTCTCTTTCACATATACACGTGTGCGCGCGCACACACACACACACACACACACACACACACACACACACACACACACACAGACTCTCTCCCTCTTTCTCCCTCCTTTTCTTGTTTTTTTTTCCCGCTTCTCGTCCACTTTCTCTTTCTCATGCATAGTCCCACCTCTGTAATTCCAGTCTAAGTCAGATTTGCATACAGACACTTTCTCATAACCCTCTCATTCACATATGCACAGTATTGCCCTGGAAGCTTTCAGTCTTCTTGGCAGTAAACAACCTCCTGAGTAATAATACATTGTACACACAATTCAACCAAATGTTCTGTTTTGCACAAAAAAAACCCTTTTCAGGAAGTTAGGAGGGATGAGGTATTTTAATGGAAGAAGGATCCACTGCTGTGTTTGAACACATTAGCTATTATTCCACAAAATCCATCTCCCATATTGTCTTTGTTTAGAAATTCTATTTGCGTTTTTTTCCCATGATTATTGTCTGACTTTTTAAGGATTTCGTTTTGACACAACAAATTTATATGTCTGTATTGCTTAAAAAGTATTCAAAACATGCTCCCAGTGCCCCAGTTCTCGCTCTCTCTCTCTCTCTCTCTCTCTCTCTCTCTCTCTCTCTCTCTCTCTCTCCATTTGTGTCTCTGTCCAGCTGTTTCTTCTGAGGAGGGAGGTGCTGCCTCTAGAATGCTGCCTTTATCTGCCATTTTTACTGCACATCATTTTCTTTTCTCTAACTGCACCTTCGTTTGTTTTGGTGTGCAGGCTCGCTATCATTTCCATTCTTTTAACGATGTTCCCTCTCTCTCTCTCTCTCTCTCTCTCTCTCTCTCTCTCTCTCTCTCTCTCTCTCTCAACCTTCCTTTGGCCCCTCCCTCCATCATTGTATCCATCTGTGCTCCTGTGCCTCATAACCAGAACCCTTCACTTTTCTCCTCTCTGTATTCCACACTCGTCCAAAGGCTTCGCTTCTGTATTTTTACTCATTTCTTTCTACCATATTTTCCGCATTTTTTTTTAAGTGTTCGAATGCAGAGCACACACGGCCTGCACTCCTCAGCAGGTTGTTCAGCCCTTGTCTTGCTCCCAGTCAGAGGTGTCAATCCCAGGTTCAGAAAGTAAAAACCCTGCCACAAATTTGATCCAACCAGCTCTGAGTCAGCTGATTATAATGACCACTCAAGACAGGTAGATCAGCTACTCAGTAAAGTCACCTGTGTTAGAAGGAAAACGTGGCAGGGTTTTTACTTTCTGAACCCGGGATTGACACCTCTGCTCCCAGTCACTCTCAGACACTTGAATTTACACAGCCTCTTCGGCCCATCTACACCTGACACATTTCTATTGATAACATTTTGATCGAGATAGGAGGTGCATAGCTCCATAGCTCTTTGTGATTTACCAACGCCACTGTATGTTTGACCCATAGTGGTTTGCTTGTACTT
>CM059281.1:7373694-7413694 GCA_030347295.1 Setipinna tenuifilis
TGGTGATATTCTCCACCTTCGAGGCGGGGAACTTCTCCCGGGAGCAGTGCAACACCTACTGCTTCAATGAGGCGAAGCTCTACGGCGGCCTGGGAACCCACCGCGAGTGCCTGTGCAGCACCAATTCGGAGCCCAACCAACTGAACGAGGCACAGTGCTCCGCCGCCTGCACCGACGTCCAGGTCATGAAGAGGTGCGGCTGGACCGTGGCACCAGAGGTGTTCCAGGTGAGAGGAGATTGGGTGTGACGGACAGCAGTCAATCAATCAATTAGAATCTTTCCACATCCCTGTCAAGAGCACAGTCTTAGCATCAAACATTACCTCTTTTTTTTTTAAACTCAACTTAAATTCGATTATATTTATTTTAATGCCATTGTACATCTAACCAGAAACAGCAGTGCAAGGTGCATTGCAACAGTTAAATTACAATGAAATCATTTCAGAAACTGTACACAAATAAAGGGGCAATAAGATCCATTAAGTGAGATATGATGTGTTGGGCGCATTGCATCACCCATTGCACAGCCTTCCCGTCGGTAACAGACGAGCGGTCGTGTCAGTATCGTCTCTAAAGGATGGCAGGAGAAATTCAGCAGCATCTGAGGGGACAGACAAACAGACTTTATTTAATTCCCCCAGAAAGTAGAACGACTACTGGAGTCTTTGAACCCCCATGGGATGAAGAGAAATGTAAGAAATGTACAAGAATTTGAAGCTGGAAACAAGTGTCAACACAGTCCCAGTTTTAATCCTATTTTAAAAAGCTACCAGAAAACTTTTGTTGACAGAAACCAAAATATGAAGTTTTGTGAAGAACTTGAAGTCAGATGCAAAGAATCAGTTAGATGTAAAGAGTTAGGTGCAAAGAATGTTCCATGCTGCTCAACTCAGATCTTCTGTTCCATAAGACTATGTATTTCCCTTATCTACCTCAACAATGGAATTCGCTTTTCTGGTTGGCTGATGAGGTGGGCATTAACTTTCTAGCAACTGGCTACCTTCGAAGTAGATCTCAAATAAAAAGTTGAATTGCCGTTCCATAACAGTGAACTTACGAAAAACTCTAGCAGTAGTAGTTCCTAGATGCAAACGGGAGATAGGCAGGATAACGGCCTTTAAGGTGACTGGTTCACTGGAAATAATGACTTTGCCTCCACACTGCCATTATTTCCATGGAACCGGTCACCTTGGCAGCCATTATCCCTTAAATAAGATTGCGTATTTTCTGTTTCTTCCACACATTTTGAAAGGCGGAGAAAGAAGCTCTTAATGCTGAATGGTACCAGACAAGCAGAAGAATGAAAGTGGAGAGCTCTACCTTTTTTTCCCCAATACGCTAAGAATCATGGGAGGTGTAGTTTACTTATCCATACAGAACAATCCATGTCTGTCTGTCTTTTTTTCTTTTTTAGGTCCGCTTGTCTGCCTCTCTCTACGTCCCCCGGGCGTTTGTCCACTCTGAGGCCGTCTTGTCCGTGTCCTCCTCCGTGCTGTCCGTCTCCTACTCCTGGGACTTCGGTGACCACTCTCCGCGCGTCAACAGCTCCACCCCCAACTCCACCATGCGACACAAGTACGCGCTTCCCGGGCGCTACACGGGCCGTGTGGTGGTGACGGCGGGCCAGCGGGAGGTGACGGCGGGCCAGAAGGAGGTGACGGCGGTCGGGGAGGTGAGCGTGACTCTGCCCCCCCGGCTGGAGCTGCGCTGCCCCGCCATGCTGGTGGCCAATCAGAGCCTGAACACCACGCTGGTTAACTGGGGAGGAGTCGGGGCCTCGGCCAACTGGAGCATTCTGAAGGACGGGGAGGAGGTGGCCAGAGGTTAGTCCGGACTCATGCATGCCTACGCATACACACTCATACACAAATACTCACACACACACACACACACACACACACACACACCTACATATGCTACACACGGACAGGAAAGTACACAGCAACACACACACACACACACACACACACACACACAGGGTTTTTACTTTCTGAGCATGAGATCTCCACCTCTGACAGACGCACACACATATACACACGGAGAGCATACTTATTCACACTAATTAATAAGAAGAAAGACTGATGTCAACTTTGGAACTGATGTAAGAGTTCCAAAGAGAAAACGCAACCCATGTACACTGTGTTCAAAATTATTATGCAAATTGTGTTTAAGTGTCATAAAGGTCAATTTTTTGTCTGTCAATTTAAACACATGGATAGGAACGTCTGTCAGGGCTCTTCCAATCACTCAAATCAATCAATCAATCAGACACCTGTGCCAATTAGTTCACAGGTGAGTCCAATTAAAGGGAAAACTACTTAACAATGGATGTTCCACATTATTAAGCAGACCACCATTTTCCAGCAATATGGGGAAGAAGAAGGATTTCTCTGCTGCTGAAAAGTGAGAACTAGTTCAATGCCTAGGAGAAGGTATGACAACTTTAGATATTTCAAAACAATTTCACTATGATCATCGTACAATAAAGAGATTTGTACCCGATTCAGAACACATACAGGTTCTAGCAGATAAAGACGCATTGAGAAAGATTTCTGCCAGACAAATGCATCAGGTTAAGAGAGCAGCTGCTAAAATGCCACTGCAAAGCAGTGCGAAGCTGCTGGGGTCTCTGGAGTGCCGCGAACATCAAGATGTAGGATCCTCAAGAGGGTTGCAGTTATGCATAAACCTGTCATTCAGCCACCCTTAACAAAAGCTCAGAAGCAGAAATGCCTGCAGTGGGCTTACACGTCCATGAAGACTAATTTCCAAACAGTCTTGTTCACTGATGAGTGCTGTGCAACCCTGGATGGTCCAGATGGATGGAGTCGTGGACATAGCTGCGACATCAGCAAGGAGGTGGTGGCATCATGTTTTGGGCTGGAATCATGAGGAGGGAGCTGGTCGAGGTCCATGAAGGTGTAGAAATGACCTCTGTAAAATATGTGGAGTTTCTGACTGACCACTTTCTGCCTTAGTACAAAAAAGAATCGTGCCTTTCGTAGCAAGATCATCTTTATGCATGACAATGCACCATCCCATGCTGAAAGGAATACCTGTATATCATTGACTGCTATGGGCATGAAAGAAGAAAACCCTCATGGTGTGGCCCTCATTCTCCCCTGAACTCAACCCTATTGAGAACCTTCAGAGCATCATGAAACAAAAGATCTACGTAGGTGGGAGGCAATTCACATCAAAACAGCATTTCTGGCAGGCTATTCTGGCTTCCTGCAAAGAAATTCCAGCAGAAACCATCCAAACACTGACAACTTCCATGGATGCAAGAATTGTGAAGCTCCTATCCAATAAGGGGTTCTATGTCAAAATGTAATTTGGGCTGTGAAGATATTTTTGATTGAAAGAGCTTTTGATTTCAGAAAATATAACCTGCAAATGCTTGCAGTTTAACTAATGACCATTTTCAGTTGTTTACAACAATAACGTGTTTTGAAACACTATGGTGTGTAATAATGTGGAACAGTGCGTTTTTAAAGAACGTTATGATTTGGAGCTTTGCTCCAAAACAGTCGAGTTATACTCTGATGACTTAAATTATGAGAGCTATCATTTTTATAAATGATTTAGTAAAAACAGAGAAAAATTACATTTGCAAAATTATGTGGAGCACAGTGTATATCTTCTATCTTTTTATCTCTGTCTCTCTCTCTCCAGCATGTATCTGCTGCCCCCCCCCCCCCCTTCTGTCACCCTCATCCCTCTGGACTGACTATTGGGACAGTGTGTCAAAGATTAGTTTGTTGTCTGTTTTATTTCTCTGAAGTGCTGTTAAGGTCTGTCCATCAGCATTAGCTAAAGGCCTAGCACAGTGCTGTTGAGGACCACAAAGCCTGAGGAGCAGCACTCCAGTCAGAGAGGGGTAGGATGGTAGGGGTAATATCTGGCACCTAAGACCTTGTCCACACGACAACGCTGCTGGATTTTTTTTTTTGTGGGTTAAAAAAAATTTGGGTCCACACAAGAGAACATTGTAGTTGCAGAGAACTACTGTGTGCACCAGAGCATGTGAGTGGAGCTGAGCCGCGAGAATTTCATCTCCTCGCTCACATGGGTGTTCGCTCCCTCACTCCATCGCTCAAAGTTGAACCAGGCAGCTCCACTCGAAGTCCACTCTCCACTCACCTAAAAATTTTTATTCAGCTCCGGTGAAATCGCTCCACACTCGCTCAAATTTTTAGAGAGGGAGCAATTCCTTACGTTTTCCCACTGAATTTAGCCTGGGAAATGCTGCTTGGTGTGGCCTGAACTGATGTGCTGATGGGCATCTTTGATGCTAGAGCCTGTTAATTGAAACCCTTTGCAGTTAAACTTCTTTTTCAAAAATTATGTAACGGATACAAATCACTTGATTTTGTGATCAACAACTCACATGGGTATCCTCTTAGTTAACCCTGTAATTTAGGAGGTTATATGTTGAATGATCGCACAGCTTTTTTTTAAGTTGTCAAATTTGGCTGAACAGCATATTTAAAAAAAAAACTATTTTTTATGAAACATACCAAATAACATACTAATGCAGTCTTCATAGCTAACATTTCAACTTACGTTTCATAATATAAATAGGCAAAAAAACCTGCAAAATTTGACATGTCAGATGTGCGTGGATTTCAAGCAAATATAACCTGTCTTATGACCTAGCTTTTCGAAGTACTTCACAAACTCCATTTCTCAACGACCTCGATAGGCTAACCTTTGAAGGCCAATGTGAGTCTGTATGGACTTGTGCAACTGGAGCGAAACGGAACCATCACTCTGGCCTTGGCTTCGAGCTCTGCTCCGCTCACATGCCCTGGTGTGCACATCCCAGATTGAAGGGCAGGGAGAGAAGGCAACTGCACAATGTTTCGCTTTAAACATGTTATACATGTTGTCGTTTAGGTTGGTCGGATGCAGCGACAGTTGCTATTTTATTTAATAAGCATACTGATACAAAAAGTTTTTGTTGGGCTGTACGGTATGAACTAGCGATATAAAAATAGCCTGTAGTTCACTGACAGAAGGTAGAAGTGATTTATATCCCAATTTATCCCACAACAACCTGTTTGTAAAAGTTTGAAGTTGTGAGATGTCTCATCTTTAAATTGACCCACCTACAAGCAACAGGCTACAGAGCAGAAAACGAAAGAATAACCTAGAAGGGTCTGCAAATAAACTTGATGCAACTTTGTGAAAAATGTCCATTTTTTTGACTCTGGAACCCTTTGTCAACCCTTTTTGGAACTCGTTTTCAAAACATTGTTTTCGACACCCAGTACGCTACCACCGTGTGGACGAAATGCCGAAATGAATCAAAAACGTCACCGTTTCTATCAAAAAAGCCTCTAAGTGTGGGAATGTGTGTGTTAGTGTTTGTGTTTGTGCTAGAAAGAAAGGAATACATAGAGAGATTGAATTAGAGGAATAGAGAAAAAGACATTCACGAATAATGTACGTATGTACACATATGTACACACATGCTACAGTGTTTGTTACAGTATGTTGCTCGGCAAGGTGATAAAACATCCTGTTTCCCTTGTCTGTCTGTTCTGCCTCTCTGCCTCTTTCTTCGTTCTCTCCCTGTTTTCTGTTCTTCTCCACCCACTCCCATATATATCCCCCCAACCCCCCCCCCCCCAATCCCTGTTTTTCACTCTCTCTCTGTCTTTCCCAGCCTCTCCTGTCTGCCCTCCGGACGCCGTTCGACATGAAGAGTCGTCTCGCTGTTTCCAGCTGGTTGCCGGGGAGTACAGCTGGCAGGACGCTCGGCAGCAGTGCGTGTCCCGGGGCGGGGAGCTGGCCGTGGTGCGCAGCCAAGCCGTCCGCAGCCTCCTGGCCCAGCATGTCATTCAGTGAGTCCCTGCTTGCTCCACCCAGTGGGGGAGACGGTATCCACACACACACACACGACACCCACACAAGACACACACAGATCGACATCCTTGAGCAATGAAGCAACGAAGTCACAGAGACAAGAGACCAGCCGGCAGCACCAGTACTCAGAACACACAAGGGGACTTGTACCCCCACAGACACATGTGCATGCACACAAACAAACACACACACACACACACACACACATAGACTGCAACTCTTGCTTCAACATTAATCGGTACTGCAATCGCTTACTCTCATCCTCCACCCAGTCCAGCTTGAACACTGCCAGTATGTGCTTTTTGTTATCAAGCATGCCTTCCAGTCTTTTAGAGGGTGACTGCATCATGTTTTGGATGAGAGGATGGCATGCAGTCGCACCTTGTGTAGATGTAGGCTTCAAACTCTCATCCCACAGATCGTTCCAATCGTTTTTCAGTTGCACAATGGTAGGAACTAGGTAAGCAAGGAATGTGTTTTTTTCCACCTGAAGAATGTTCAGTGCATACGCTAAGGGACCCATCACACAAACAAACTTGTGGATGAAGTCGATTTCTCCTGGAGTGAAACGACGAAGGCCAAATTAATCTAAGATGAATTGTAAAATGTGTAAAACGTCCATAAATGGTTATAGGTGTCATCTGTGCTAATGGCACTGCTTTTATTTGCCATTGTCAGACTGCTGCGTGCCTGCTCCAGCATTGCTATGTATTATCGTTGCTATGCTTGTGTGTGCAATGCATCATGGGTAACGTAGTGTGAAGCCAAAGGTTGACCCCGTCAACCCAGCAATGGCGTTCGTCGTTCATTTCACATAATCTGAACGAATTCATGTTCAAATTCTTTATTTGCAAATGCGTTGCGTTCAGTTCAAAGTTCACAGAAAAAAAGAACATGTTAAATAGACACGTTCATTGGAACTCCTTCATGCACAACACTGCTATTCGTAACTATTATTACATACTTATGACTGCACTTGTATGCAGGTAATGCTTATAACCAAGAATGCACTGTTACCTGAAGTTAGAATAGGGCTAATTGCATTACAGTGTCTTAGGAGCACAGCCATGATCATGTATGAATAGTTATGAATACTTTATGAATGGATTATAAGGCTTTATGAATGTGTTTATAGACGTATGAATACAAGCTGCATAGAAACTTGGTTGGTTAGGTGATAAGTCTGTTAGATCTGTTAGGATAGGGGGTGTTCTTAGAACAGAAGGGCTTTCAAGAGCTTCTTAAAAACAAAGAGGGATAACCCTGTAAAGGCATTAAAACATCAGACATACAAGTGCATTGCACTGTGGAACACCTGAAATACTGTCTTCAAAAATGACTTTGTTTATAATGAGTAGTAGACATTTCCCAAATGTTCTTGTAAGTGTTGGTAGGTTGGTAGATTTAATGCTTAGGTGCAGTTTGTTCTGGGAATTGTCACCATGTGTGCATGAGAAAGAGACAGTAGTAGTTTATTTTTGTCCCAAGTTGGGCAATTATTTTGCAGTGGTAGCACCTATATTCACACATGCACACATATTTCCACAAACATTTCAAAGCACAGAAGGTTTAAAGAATAAGAGAGAGCGAGACTAATAACACAGAATAGCTTAGTTGGTGTGTGCCGTGTGTGTTGGTGTGTTTTCTCCTCTGCTTGTTTTTTTATATTCTGCTTAGAAGTAGTTTTTTTGCAGGTGTTGCCATCCTTTCCCCTGTCACCTTGTCGCCCTATTTATTGGTCTATATTTGTCATGTATATAAATATTTAGCAAGGTAAATATTAAATTTAATGAGTGGTGAAAGTGCAGACAGGTCCTAGCATTAAATAATGGTCACTGTACTTCTTTCCCACTCTACAGTGTTTTTTACTAGAACATTTTGGTTTGCTCTACGGATAGTCTTTGTAACGGACATCAGATTACATTACTTGCAGTAAATTAGGTACAGGGACAGTCCCCCTGGAGCAATGTGGGGGTTAGATGCCTTGCTCAACAGGCACTTTAGCGATGAATGAGGGTGCAGGAGAGTGTTGACAATTCACTCCTCCACCCACATTACTAGTACACCTATACTTGTACACTGTAAAACCGGATAAGTCAATACAACTCATGAACAACTCATTAATTATATATTTTAATTAAAGTTAACTTTAAAAGTTTAAGTACATGAACTTGTACTTAAACCTTTAAAGTGAACTTTAACTAAAATATATAGTTAATGTACTCAAAACTATTGACGTAATCAGTTACATCAAAAGTTTTGAGTTGTATTGACAATCCGGTTTTACAGTGTACAGGAATCGAACCTGTGACTGTCCGATCCCAAGACCAACTCCCCAACCATTAGGCCTGAGCTGCCCCAGATACAGTTGTCAACAACAAATACACAGAAGCGGAACTCTACAGTACCCGGACATTTTATGCAGGGAAAAAAAAAAAAGCTCTGTCAGGAGGACCCTTTTATTCTTTTGATGGCTTTTGATGTCATTGATGCCATCATTAGCTTTGCCAGGGTGCACTGGAGGCACACTGCAGGGAGACAGACATGGGATGAAGAGGCAGCGATAAGGAGAAGGAGAAGGAGAAGGAAAAGCAATGCTGAGTGACAGTGACAGTTTACAGTAAATTTACTACTAAAACCACAGCAAAAATGTATGGCCAAAGTAGCCGTGGAGCCGTGAAGCCGTGAAGCCCCACACAGTGGCAGGACTAGTGCCTGCACTTTGACTGACATGACATGTACACTGCTTGCTGAGCATTTCTTGACATCACACCAGTCATCACCGTGTGCTAGGGTGTATGACTACATTATAGCATGAAGCACAGCATAGGATTAGCAGCATAATTTACTCGAAATTAAATAAAATAAATAGCATAAATTACTGTAAATAAAATAAATAGCATAAATTACTGTAAATGAAATAAATAGCATAAATTACTGTAATGTGAAATAAATCATTTAAATAAATAAAGTATAGCAGTATATACAGTATGCTGGCTTTATCACCACCCAAAGCATGTGAGAGAACAGCGATAGATAGAATGTGGGTTTTTCTTTGCTGTGGATGTTGATATGTACGAGCACACATCTGTTAAAGCACAGCTGTGGAAATGAATGTGTTCCACCCCTAAAGGGAGGAGACATGAGTTTGACTGTGTTTATCTGTGGTGTAGCTGCCTCACTGTCTCACCCAAGTACAGTAACAGAGTCTGTGTGTGTGTGTGTGTGTGTGTGTGTGTGTGTGTGTGTGTTTGTGTTTGCGTGCATGTGTGTGTCTGTCTGTGTGTGTTTCTATGGGTGTGTTTGTTTCTGTGTGTGTGTGTGTGTGTGTGTGTGTGTGTGTGTTTGCGTGCATGTGTGTGTCTGTCTGTGTGTGTTTCTATGGGTGTGTTTGTTTCTGTGTGTGTGTGTGTGTGTGTGTGTGTGTGTGTGTGTGTTTGCGTGCATGTGTGTGTCTGTCTGTGTGTGTTTCTATGGGTGTGTTTGTTTCTGTGTGTGTGTGTGCGTGTGTGTGTGTGTGTAGACAAGCTTCCTGCCTTCTTGTTCCACACCCATCATTAATGTGAGGGCAGGAGCTGCCTGCTTCTACTGACCATAAAGATATTGAGGGAACAGAGGCAGCTAGTGAGAGGGAGAGGGAGAGGGAGAGGGAGAGGGAGGAGGGGGAGGAGGAAAGGGGGGGGGGAGAGAGACACAAAAGTGGAAAAAGACGCTCAAAAGAAACGTTACCACTACATTCACCTCGGAGTGTTCAAGGAGAGAAACAGATGGCTCCTGAACATTCATTACAGGGAGAGAGAGGGGGGGGGGGGGGGGGGGGACTGCAACGGAGGAAGGGATAGAAAGAGTAAGAGAGATTTTAGGAAAAGCACTGTGAACCCCCCCCCAACTCACTTTCCCCTGCTCTAACCCAGACCAGATGGGGCAGACACCCCATTCCATTACAACCAACTATCTGCACACACACACACACACACACACACACACACACACGCACACACACACACAGTCCACCCACACACTTCCCACCCACTTGTGCTTATGTAAGAACACACATATCCAAATGCATAGCGTTTATATTGCGTTTTTTTTTTGGGGGGGGGGGGGGGGGCAGAGGGGTGTCTTTTTTTTTTCTCCTCCTTTTTTTTTTTTTTTTTTTTTTTAAATTTTCTGTCCCTATGCCCCTCCTCTTTTCTCTTTTGTAGGCTTTCGGTACTTTTTTTTCTCTCCATTTTCCAAGTTTGTAGCTTTCACAGATGTGGGATTTTGGCAGACGCCCATCAGAAACACAAGTGAGGGCAAAAAACAAGGGAAAGGAAAGGAAAGGTGTATGTGAATGTGCTTGCATACTTTTCCATATTTACAGTGACTTGCTAACTGATTTTAACTGTTTTTTTTTTAAGCCCCACTGATATAAAATAAAGATAATGGTCCCTGGATGGAAATGCTAAGTATAGGTTTAAGGCTTATGTGGCGTTTGTTCTGGGAATTGTCGCTCTGTGTGTGTGTGTGTGTGTGTGTGTGTCTGTGTGTGTGTGTGTGTGTGTGTGTAAGTGAGAGAGAGAAAGAGAAAAAGAGTGAGAGAGAGACAGAAAGAGACTAAAAACACAGAATAGGTTAGTGGGTGTGTGCAGGATGTGTGGTTGAAAGTTTTTAATTTCAAGAGTCGTGTTTCCTTCTTAGTGCACGTGAATGCATTTCTCTAAGGATATGTCCAGCTTCTGTACAGTATGTGAAATGTATGTGTTTATTTCTCTGTGTGTTTTTTACATTTTGCTTATAGGTCATTTTTACAATACTCTAGTGGTACTTTTCTTGCAATATTAGTGGTGCTATTATGCCCCAGATACATAAAATAATATGCTCCATGTTAAGATAAAAATACTTCAAATATTCTTCTTGATGTTAAATAACTCTGCTTAAGTGGTTTCACTTTATTGTCTTCCTTTCTCTCTCTCTCTGCCTCTGTCTCTCCCTTTCTCTTTCTCTCTCTCTCTCTGCCTCTCTCTGTCTTTCTCTCTCTCTCTATGTACATATGTATGTCCTGTAGTTGCTGTTGTTTCCTTCAGTGAGTTCTCCCCAGACCCCCAACCCCCCCAGACCTCCCGCCCTGTCTCTGCTCCCCTTATATGTGACCGTGTACTGTATGTGTTTTGTTTCCCCTGCATGTTTGTTTCCCTGCCCATCTCCATGGACACCCACCCACCCACACAGAGAGCGGGGCGTGTGGCTGGGCCTGAGCGACGTGGACACCCCCGGCTCCCTGCGCTGGGGGGACGGCTCCGAGGCAGTGCCCGGGGAGGAGGGCTCCCGCGACCGCCCCGCCACCTTCGCGCAGGGGAACGTGTGCGTGTCCCTGGAGCACTCTGGGGCTCTCAGCCCACACCGCTGCAACGCCGCACGGGCCTTTGCCTGCCAGTTCACCAAGCTTGGTCAGTACCAGTACCCTTCACCCTACACCTTTAGCCTACACCTTCACACACACCCAGTACCCTTCACCCTACACCTTTAGCCTACACATTCACACACCCAGTACCCACACCACCTTCAACCTACAGTTCAGATTCAGTGTACACACCCCCTACACCCTACAGTGCTGGCTTTAGTAAAACAACAAAGTAAAACAAAGTGGGAAGTGGAGATTAGTGAGACACTTCAGCAACCACAGTATACTGTACCACTGCTCTGGTCCAACCAGAGGTGCAAAATCCCAGGTTCAGAAAGTAAAAACCCTGCCACAAATTTGATCCAACCATCTCTGAATCAGCTGACCGTTATGAGCACTCAAGACAGGTAGATCAGCTACTCAGTGAAATCACCTTTGTTGGAAGGAAAATGTGGCAGGGTTTTTTAGTTTCTGAACCCAGGGTTTTACACCTCTGGGTCCAAAATACATTGTGGGATTTTCATTGTTAACAATAGAGATGTGGAGGGGTGTCAATCTCAGCCTGCCAGTTAACTTAGCTAGGTGAGTCCTACCTGGGTCTGTCACCACCTTCATCAGGGATGGGCAACCTAACTTCAGAAGCTACAGTCCACTACCCCATATTTGTTCCAACCATTCACTAAATCAAGATTCAGTCTCCACACCCATTCACCCTACCACATAGCCTGAGCTGACAATGCTGGCTTGAGGAAGTAAAACAAAAAGTGGAAAGTATACATTGGTGAGACACGACAGCACCTGTAGTAGGGGAGAGCCGTGACGAATGAAACACTTTTTACTTAACGCTTATTTTCAAAGACAGTGAAGCAAATTAGATTTATTTTGCCATATGACCATCAACATACAAGTGTATTCTATTAGTTACTGGTGTAATTTAACACATCCGCTAAGAAATCACGTTCATTTTTAACTTTGAACGCAAGGTGTCCTTTGTTACAATCGTCCCTCATTGTCGGCGCGAATGAAACACGCAATGATTTTTGATCACAAAAAAACTACCAGTAGGTAATATTTTGCTTACCGATGTCAAAAACAGTCTGCCGGAGATAACCTTTGAACGCAGTAACGTCACGACACGAGATTTCACGGGGTTGTTAAGTCTTGCATGCTGAACGTGCTGATGACATATGATGTTTCAGATGTGTATTGTTTTTGAGAAAATAGCAGTGTTTCTTATGTCCCGTGTTTCATTCGTCACGGCTCTCCCCTATACTATTGCTCTTGTCCAACCTACATTATGGGATTTTCACCATTGGCAACTGAGATATGTAGAGGTGTCAATCGCAGCCTGTCAGTTCTCTTAGCTAGGTCTGTCCCAGCTAGATTTGTCACGCCTCCATCTACCTGCCCCACAGTGATGGGCAATCTGGCACTTCAGAAGCTACAATCCACTGCTCCATATTTGTTCCAACCATTCACTAAATTTGTTGATTGTAATTAACACTTGACTCTTTAGCCAGGTAAAAGAGTTAATGAAATCCACTGTATTAACCACATGTTTAAAAAACAGTACTGAACTGGAGCTTTTAAATCCACATTTTCCATTGCTGACAGCCACACATTCAGTACCGGTAATGTCATGTAAATAAGGGACTCTAACATCCATCTCAACCACTGTGCATCTTCAACTCACTGTGAAAAGGTGAAATCATGTTTGCTCTTTCACAAACCATTGTTTCCCTCAAACCAGTTAGTAAATGTCTAGTAAGTGTTCTTGACACTTCACTGTTCACAATTACACTTAAAGCACTACAGTTACACTTTATATAGCCTCTCACATACAGTCAACCCACGTGAACACCTACACACCAACACACATACATACACATACACACACACACACGCACACCTTGTACATATTAATTATATTGGCCATGATGGCTTGTTTTATTTCCTTCATTGTGGTCATGGTCATATTGCATATGATGACTTGTTTTTTCCCCTCTCCTCCTCTCCTTATTCTGTACTTTCTCCGTCTCCAGTCAGCATTCCTGATGCCGATGTGTTTATGGCTGGCACTGCTGTCTTCAATGTCCACAGGCCGTTATCCACTGTCAGTGTCACACAAGCCAGTGTTTCTGATAGGCCATTAAAGAATTTGGAGGTATACACACACACAGAGACACACACAAACAGACACACAGACCATGTACGTATGTATCACTAGAAGATCAAATGATATTGTCTGACATGTCTTTAACATGGACTTTGAGCTGAATGTATGAAAGAATGATTTTGAACATCTGACCCATACCTACTCACTTGGACAGGAGTCCCATAGCTGAAAGCATGGATTTATGTAAAAAAAAAAAACACTGCTCATTTGATCCATGTAGATGTGCAGAATTTTAAAATGGGCTGTCCGTTTTTTTTTTTTTTGAAAGTCAAAGCCCTGAAGCAAACATTTAGTAATCTTGGCTTGACTGAGCCCATGTACTTTGAACCTCACTGACTCCTGAAAACTTAATGAATTGATCTGAAATTGTGCTGGGTGTGAATAATATCCTACAGGTAACCTCTACTGAGTTCATCATCTCTGTGGAGTTAGAGCTGTTAAATGAAATAGAAATGGTCATGTAACAGCTTGTCAGTGCCATTTTTATTCTAGCACTGCTGTTGCAAATTTTGCTCATGTATGTTTTTTTGGTACTTCTCTAGTAATATTATGCCCCAGATACATGAATTAATATGCTCCACATCAACACAAAAGTCACTGTGATGTTTGACTTATTTTTGGCTTTCTCCCTGTATCTCTCTCTCTCTTTCTCTCTCTCTTTCTCTCTCTCTCTCTCTCTCTCTCTCTCTCTCTCCCTCTCTCTCCCTCTCTCTCTCTCTCTCTCTCTCTCTCTCTCTCTCTCTCTCCATTTGTATGTGCCATAGTTGCTGTTGTTTCCTTCGGTGAGCTTTGCCCAGACCACCAGGCTGTCCTCGCTTGAACTGGTCACCCAGGCGCTGAGCTCAGACACGCAGGTGCGCTTCCAGGTGTACCGGCCGCAGTGTCCAGAGCTGGGCAAACTCCTGCTGCCAGGTGAGCCAGATGCACACAGGAGCTACACCTTAGGCCCACTGACTTTAAAACCATACACACACGTAGAAGCACGCACACATACACGCACACAGGAGCTACACCTTAGGCCCACTGACTTTAGACACACACACACAGGTAATACTACATCCACAAATGGAAATATTCAAGCAGGTACTGATGTAGAAACCATATTGTCCAACAGAAGCATTGCAGAGCTACTCTATAATACAGACAAGCAGGCACCATTGCACACATACCCTTCCACAATCAGGTGTTTTGTGAGTTTTTTTTTTTTAGTTTGTTTGCCTCTCACTGGTGTAATGTGGTGATGAGCTTTCTGTCTACCGTAGCAACACAGGTGTCTCACATGGGAGCAAAGTTACAAGATTAGATCAAACAATAGAGAGCGTTGGAAGAGCATGCAAGAAATAGAAAGTGTGCCGAGGCAGTAGAGAGAAAGGCAGGAAAACAAAGATGACAAGAGGAGGGATATGTGAGGCCCTTGCACTACGTGATGACATAGAGGGTCTCCCATGAAAGAAAGGTTAGAATGAAGATAAGAACACAGTGACTAAGTGCACAGGGTGAGAGAAAGAGGTGTAGAATAAAAAGAGAAGAGAGATGTAAAGCAAGGGGAAAATGAATGGCTGAAGGTTATTGTGCAAAGTACCAACAAAAGTTCTGTTCATTTCGTTCCTAAACTACTTCTGGTATGTTTTTATGTTGGTGAGAACGTTAAAACAGAAACCCTATGGGAACATCTATGACACTAAAAATAGATAATATTAGAATCGGTCCATTTAAGAGACATTTAGGATGCCTAGTTCACAGTTCAATAACAACGAGAGAGTAAGAGTGTAAAAAGGGAGACATGCAGCAGGAACTGATGGGAAGATGGCAGTATCTCAGCAGTGATTGATGTCTAGACTTGTGCTTCACCTCAAGCACCCCAATGTCAGTATGCTGAGGGAATGGAAATCTAGACAAGGGTAAGAGGAGATTAACAATTGGTTTGGGAGGACATAACACATTAAGCTAAACTTTGCTGCCCACGTTCTACAAGGCAAGAAAAGAAAGACGTAAGTCCGAAAAGGAAATTAGGTTCTCAAGAAGTTGTGACAAGTGCCAATGCATGGTAGACTTAATGTGGATATCTGTGTTGGGAAATGCAAAACTAATTTGTCACTGCACACTAATTAAAAAACAGTGCGGCCAAATGGGTTTATTACACAGAGAAGACTGTTGTGCTTAGGTGTTCCTCTTCCTAATGCCGACAGTGTTAATATAAACAAATATACAATATAACATTATATAATACATATAACATGGAAGATAGGGGCTTGAAATATGTCAAAGCATCACAGCATCACAGCTTACTCCTCCAGCTTATAGACAAAAGACGGCCACTTACAGTAACTTGGTAGAGTGTGAAAGTAGCATATTCCACACACAATAAATGGACAGCTCAGTGTCTCCACCCACTCTTGTATTCATTTCTAGGAATGGGATGTGTGGATGCTTTTTCCTGTATAAATTTTTTTTGATTTAGAAACACTGTTTTTTATGCAGTTCTTCCATGGTGTTTGTTAGGTTGCCTCCTCTTCAAACATATAAAGAATCTGAGTTGATTGTCATTTGAGTCACTCTCAGGTGTTACACACCAGAAATTGTGTACTTAGACAAAGTGTACTCAAATGTCAGTGACAGGTTTACCTATCTATGTTTCTAACTCTATCTTTGACACGCTGTTTCTAACTCAGGTTGTGGTGCACTGTGTGCTCCCATCGCCGTATGCCAGGATGTGAATGAGACGGCAAACGGGACAGTGAGGCCCACCCCCCAGTGCCCACCCAACACCCAGCAACAGTGGTGCCCTTTCCTGGAGCGCTGTTTGCCCCTGGGCACCCCCTGCCACCCCGCGTCCTGCTTCAACTGCTCTGGCGTAGACCCCCTGCCCCACGGCACGCACCGACCTGAGTACAGCCTGTTGAATGAGGTGCTCTTCAGCCTGCCTGCTGGGCCCTCAGCACACCAACTGGTATGTGATCAACTCTTTGTTACATTACATTACATTACATTACATTACATGTAGCAGACACTTTTATCCAAAGCGACTTACAAAAGAGGACATAAACAAGCTACAGAAATGAAGAGGAACGCTTCAATTCAGTTTAGCCAATTATCACATCTTCTGTTGCCCAGTGATGTAATGGTAACAAGAAAGGTGGGTAAATTACTATGCACGGCAGTACTTACATTATCGTTCACAAAAAGCATTGGGAATTTTAAAAGGTACGTAAACAAAATTTGTGTGCATTCACCCTTCATAGAGAATTTTGCTCTACAGATTTGAAGAATATTAATTCCTTACCTGATGTGTACTTTCTGTGTGTTATGTCATCATGTTAGATACAAGAAGAAGTTGAGGACCTGCTTGTATATCCTGGAGATGTTATTGGTCTCCAACATGATGCTGGTGCAGGTTCTCTCCTCCACTGTGCTCATGACCCCTCGTCACCATGGAGACAGAGCGTCCTCACCCTCAACAGCTCCGACTGGGTCAGTAGAAACAGCTCGGTCAAGTCCACCGAAGCAGAGCACTGGGTTCACAACAGCGTGTGTCTGCTGAGAGTCCTCTATGTGGGGGAGAGCCAGGTGAATCTCACAGGTGCCCTGTTCACTGCTGGTCTTCCCCAGCCTGGAAACTACAGCCTTGAGGTGACGTCAAGTGACCCAGACTTCCCGGTGAAGGCTAGCTGCCCATTCCACGTGGTGCCCCCACTGGGCCTGTCTGTGGTTTACCCGGTTAACCAGAACGGGACTGTCTATTTCCGACCCAATCAGACCTCCATGCTAGTGAAGGTGCACTCTCAACACAGAGCGACTGTCAGATGGCAGGGAAGTGAGGACACCTTCCACTTCGAGCCTTTTTGCCCCCCAGAGCTGGTAGCAAAAGTGGCCGAGTGCAAACAGACGGACCCCACTAACGAGACGTGGTACGCCTGGGTGGACCTGCACCTGACCGAGTCTCTGAGCCCAGTAGCCGTGGAGCTCACGGCCAGCAGCGAGGTGACCACAGACAGCCTGAGGATCAAGGCACGGGTAGAACGGCCGCTCAGGGGCCTGCAGATACAGCCACATCCGAGCCAAAGAGTGCTCATGTTGTCAGTGGTGGTAAGAGCCTGGCTTTTTTATATATATTTATGGCCCAGTCAAATAGAATGCTGTTTTCTGATTGGCTGGCGGGATATGCATTAATTCCGTTGAACCGTTCAACTATGGAAAGTAGTTACACATTTCTGGCATAAAGTCTAAGCACTGTTGCATATCATTGCCTCGCAGAATGGTAATGGTAACAACCATATAGGCTAATTTAATGGCTGCTATACTTTTCAACGACAGGTTGCAGACAATGATTCCTAATTGTAAAGACATTATATAATAATCTAAATATTCCGCCATAACATTTTTATATGTACACTTTAACTGGGTCATATGTGGGATAACAGCCTTCGAAATGTGCATTCGACAAAATTAATCTGCTTCACGTTGGGAAGTTATTTGTCCACCAGCGTTGATTAATTCCGTAGAATGCACACCCCGGTGGCTGTTATCCCTTACATTTTCCTTTCTTTAGGTTTTGTTTTCCCTTTTTTTTCTTTAATAATGGAATTCTCTTTTCTGATTGGCTGATGAGGTGGAAATTAATTTTGTATAACTGGCTACCTTTGAAGTAGATCTTTGAACTACCATTCGATATCAATGAGCTCATGAATGGTAACCATGACAACTATCGTAGTCAAATTAACAGCTAAATTGCTATTCCACGCTCTAGTTTTTCTTAACGGAAGCTATGAACTAAATCAACCATTTATTCCAGTAGTTTATGCATATAAAATAAGATCATGAATACAAGGGAGATAAAAGGGATAACGGCCTTCAGGGTGACCAGTTTCATGAAAATAATGACTTGGCAGAGACTTTGCATCGCGGAGTTATTCACCTCCACCTCACCATTATTTTCAGGGAACTGGTCACCTGGTCGGCTGTTATCCCTTACACAATCACATCTTGTCATGTAACATTGAAAGTTACATTATATCCTTGACTAACTGAAGTATTTATTCTGCTCCTCTTCTTTGCCTTATTTCATTTTCACCAAGGCTTTCTAACAAACAAAGGCTTTTCACATGTTTTGGCATAAAAATTTTAGAGCTACAAGGCTATGGTCGAAGGAGGCATCGACGCCAACTTCAAGTGGACAGTGGACGATAAACCATACTTCACCTATTACAACACTGTTTTTAATGTCATCTACCAAAATGCAGCCATCTACAAGCTAACGGTAAACAGCCATTACCACCCTACACACCACACTATTGAGAAGCACCAGGTGATGCTCTTATTGGCAAGTAGTTGTAAAATGGTCCTGATAGTGTCACCAAAAAATTAATGAAATGTGGCTGTGCTGTATTGAGAAACGTTTTCTTCCTGAAGGTGTAGACTCTGCTGAAGTTTAAAGTGATTGGATCTGCCTTTACCCAATCGTTAATATCTGGTCGTGATGTATGCAATTAGCCTGGCTATAAGCCTGCCTACACACTACAATTGAAATGTAGCACTCAAAGTTGACATCATCACTCATGAACACCCTCTGTTAGTTCATTGGTCCAGCAACATTCTGACACCATGTCAATGGATGCAAACCCTGACTACTACTATAGGGAGATGATAATAGAGTGAAAGTGCATAGGCAGGCTTTAGCCAGGCTACCTTTGAATGGGAGTTAGGAATGATCGAAGGCATAAATCCTTCTTGCCCCTTTAGGTAACAGCAGTAAACCATGTGAGCAGCCTGACAGAAGTTTTCAATGTGACTGTGGACCAGATGAACCCCATGAGTGACATCACAGTTTTGGGGGTGCCCAGCATCGTCACACAGCGCTCCAACCTTAGCCTGTCCGCGTCAGTCCTAGTGGACATTTCAGTGGACGCAACTTTCAGGTAACTCAAACACCACCACCTACTCACACACATCAAGATTCCCTCTCAAAGTAGAAACACACTTAAGCACAACTTAAAGTTTTAATATAATTTAAGTATTTGCAAAAACAAACAAAACAAAAATGGTATGTAATACGATACTAACACTTACATTAAAAATATCTAACTAAAGTAAAGTAAAGTGATTCCCATTTGTCATTGTCATTGTCATTACACAGTACACAGTGCACACAATGGAATTTAACCCTAAAAATCTAAAGTGCTTATACTTTGTTTTTACTCCATAACCAAGAAGGTATTTTAACAGAAGAGCTTGAGCATACAGCTGGAGGAAACAGCTGCTGTGGAATTACACTGTGTGACTTGTATGATGAAATTAATTACTCATTGCATAAATTCATTAAAGTAAGCATTAAAGGTTTGGCATTGCATAATATATATTATTTGCATAATGGAAATAGATTTTTAGATATTTCTTTCTTAAATAAAGGATAATTTTAATGGGTAAGTTTGTTCTGCACAGCCTTAAAGCCTAAAGGCTACAGCCTAAAGTTGTTCATTTACAGTCTGTGTCAAAGCTAGAGCATCCCAGTCCTTCAGTCTTAAACCTCATCATTATGAATTTGTGATGATACATGCTCCAGTTAATGTAGTCACGGCCAATTGCCTGCCTATGCTTTGAAGGATGGACCTATATGGTTCATAGAGGCTTTTGTGTATTAAATCGACTAATGACATTTCTACACTTCCAAGACAACAGGGTGCAACCGAGGGCACCATATTTGGAAAGAATATTTTCTCTGTTTAGTTTAGGTTTGCACACACACACACACACACACACACACACACACACATACACACACACACACACACACCCATTCCGCTGTAAATGGCTAATTTCCATGCACACAACAGCTCTGGATTTATTGCCATGTGGTCACCAAAGATTGCTGACACGATTTTCCCTCTGCTAGCCTGCCACCGTGCTTAGCAAAACTTCTGTAGTTTTTCCATCATGCCCCTGCCCAAAATCCTCCTGTGTTTCGGGGCACATTTTTTCCTTCTCACTTCCCCCTAACTCAGTGTACTGATTAATACGTGTAGAAGTTCTGCAGCTTGTCTTCCCCTGTATGCATTTTGCGTTCCTTACTTTCCTTTGTTACAGTAGTATTTCACTGTTGGAACTGTGTTGCTTCATTTCATTGTGTTGGGCACTTTGTACTCTCAGGCGCACCCCCCACCCAAGCTCTCACCTGCACAGATGTTCAGATTGGGCTTTAAGTGGGTCAACAGCATTGCAGTAATGCTTTAGTGCCCTGCACATTCCCCCTGTCACATAACGAGCTTCAAAGAAATAGATTTTCACTTTGCATCGATGTGACTTTTATTCCCAGTTGCTACAAAAATGAATTTTCATGCCTCATTGCCAAACTGTTCTGTGAAGAAAGACCTCATGCACTGCCTTTTATGTTTCGTTAATAAATAATGACATTTTGGCTGAGCTACCAGGTGCTAACATTTTCCCTGAATGCCCAGTAAGCTACATTGATACCTGTTTTTATTTGTGCCATCACAGGTGGTCATTTGGAGATGGTGGATACCAGGATCACTATAAGCCCCCTGCTGACCGTTTGCATCTGTCCTCTGATCCCAAAATCAAACACTTGCAAGATAATGTCAGCTATGTTTATGCCGAGCCAGGTTAGCACCACTCTTTTACAGTTCTACAGTTTTACACTTCTACACTTTAAAGATTATGATACTATTGGCCACTTTTCGAGCAATGTTGCCAGGCAGTGTTACTAACAGATGTTGAGTCACTTTATCACTAATACCAGGCAACACATTTTATTAGGAAAACTTAAATCAGCAGCAGGCAACCTTGTACAATGTTCCAATCAGAAAATCAGGAGCAAATCATGTTGTTGCCCAGCAATATTGCTTTAAAAAGTCGCCCCATGTATCACTCTCTATGAGCTGGAAGATGTGGTTAGATAAAACTGCTTTGAATAAAGATTTTTTTCTTCTTCCTCTTGTCATTACAGGGGAGTATACCCTCCTTGTCTCTGTGTCTAATCGATATGAGAACAAGACCCAGAAGATTGATGTGTATGTCTTCAGCATTCTGACCTTAGTGGAGATTCAGACGGAACCCAAACTGCTGCAGGCAGGAAAATCTGCTGAATTCGAGGCCCATGCCTTGCCCTCCCCCTATGGAATTGTTTACACCTGGGACTTCGGCGATAATTCCACAAGGCTGCAAGGACGCGAGCGCCGTGTCACCCATGCGTACACCAGCAGTGGCATCTACAATGTGTGCGTCACCGTCAATAACACTATAAGCACCACTGGAACATGTTCAAAGATGATGGTGTTTGAGGAAATTGAGGGGTTGGAGGCCCAGTCCTCAGGTCCAACAGAATTCAACACACCTGTGGTGATAACTGCACAGCTGTCAGCCGGCAATAACGTCACCTGGACCTTTGACATGGGAGATGGAAATGTGTCAACCTGCGAGGAGCCTAGAATGGATCACACATACGTTAAAGACGGAAATTATTCGGTGAACATCACAGCAAAGAATGCAGTGAGCTCCCAGTGGCTAGTGATTCCTGTACAGGTGTTTGTGCTGCAGGTGTTGTGGCTCGAACCCACTAGATGCGTTCAAGAGAACACTGATGTCAATTTTCGTGCTTTTGTGTCTGGAAATGCCACTACCTATCATTATGAGTGGAGCTTTGGCGATGGTACACGCAATGAGACACGTTATGGCTCTCCTGAAATCACACATGTCTTCCTGGAGAGTAAGATATACCATCTGTCCCTGCTTTTGTCGAGTGGAGTAAACCGTGCAAACTTCTACACCTATGTTTGTGTCCAGCCTGCAGTGAGCAGTGTTTTACTTGAGCCCTTGAAAAGCTATGTCAAAGTCGGAGAGGAGAATAAGTTCACAGCTGTAGCCATTCCGGAATTTGACTATACTTATCTCTGGGATTTTGGCACCGGGGACTCCAGAGGGCCTATACAAGGAGCGGCAGAAATGACGTATACATACAGGAGCCCTGGCCAGTACGTGGTGATGGTCATGGTCCTCAATAACATCTCATGTAGCAACAACACGGTTGTAATTAAGGTGCAAAAGCCTGTGGGCTCTCTGCTCGTTCTGCATAATGGGACTAAAGACAACAACCTTACCTTGGATCAAGATTACTTGTTCAAAGCTTCCTCTGACTCCAGTGATGTTCAGTACTTCTGGAACTTTGGGGATGGAAGCATCCTGAATGGCTCAAAGGTCACTCATTCTTACAACTGCTCCGGCAACTTCAATATAACTTTGTTGGGACAAAATGCAGTAAGCAGCAATAGGACCACGATTTTGCTCTCTGTCCTAACTCCCATCCAAGGTCTTTCCGTGAATGCTAGTCAAGTGAACGTGCCCCTCAATGCGTCAGTGAACTTTGAGGCACATCTTCTGCAGGGGGATCGAATAAGGTTCTCCTGGATCCTTTGTGATCGTTGCACATCCATTCCTGGCACAAACACCATGTTCTACACCTTCCGCTCAGTTGGGACATTCAATGTGATAGTAACAGGTGTTAATGACATTAGCACTGCCCAAGCAAGCATCTTAATTTTTGTACAGCGGGAACTGGAGGGTTTGCAGATTGTTGCAGAGGAACTGGAAGAGAAGTGTTGCTATGCCACCAACCGGGTTCTTCACTTGCATGCATCTCTGAGAGAAGGAACAAACATGTCATTTAGCTGGAACATACTGAAGGAACAGGAGACCACTCCCCCATTAAACTACAGCGGTAAAACAGTCGAACTGAATTTTTCTACTCCAGGTACTCGTGAGATTTATCTGGTTGCCACCAACCTTCTGGGCCAGTTGTCTGTCAACAAATCCATTAAATTCCTAGATCCTGTGGGTGAACTTTCCCTTGATGTTTCACCAAACCCTGTTGCAGTGAGTGCCAACACAAACCTCAGTGTGACTGTTAGTAGTGGTACAGACCTTCAATATAATTGGATAGCCGATGGTGTTTTTTTGGACTGGTTTGACAGTTTGGTATATCACAAGTTTGAGAGTCCAGGAATGAAACAGGTGACGGTGGAGGTCTCTAATGAAGTAAGCACTGAAACTGTGTCTAAATGGATCAGTGTACAGAAGCCCATCTCAGGTGTGTGGTTTTCAGCGACCAATGTCACAAAACAGAACTTTGTGGCCTCTGGTGTCAATATTACTTTTCGTGGAGAAGTGAGTTTGGGGACAAACGTCTCTTGGACATGGCTGTTGCCCAGTGGCAAAAGAACAGGAAGACCAGTAACATCGTATATCTTCACAAAACCTGGAACCTTCACAGTCACCTTGAATGCAACAAATGACATCAGTTGGAAGGCAGTCTCACGTGATTTCATGGTTCAAAATCGCATTCAGGGACTAAATTTGAAAACCAACAAGGGGATTGCAGCTGTCGGAGAGAATGTGGAATTTACAACCTCGATTTCATCAGGAACATCTATCATTTTCTTGCTCAGCATCAGTGGAGATGCCTCAGTGGAGCTTCAAAACATGACCTACGTGCACCAGTTTACAAGAGTCGATTCATACAGAGTCAACCTGACTGCCTACAACCAGATCAGCTCTGACACAAAGTTTCTCCAGGTTAAAGTATTGGAGCCTGTGCGGCAGCTGTCGATTGTGAACTGCTGCGAGGCTGCCATACCTGTTGGTGTTGCAAAGACCTTCATTGCGAACATAGAGACCGGGAATCCTGTGACCTTCCTGTGGACCTTTGATCTGCATTACACAGCCACCCAGCAGTCAGTTTGGTCAAAAGAGGCGACCTACACCCCCACAGAGCCAGGCACACTGACCATTTTCCTTTTTGCTTTCAACCTTCTGGATCCTTCTGGTTTAAACATATCTAAAACAGTCCAG
The DNA here is from genome assembly GCA_030347295.1 of Setipinna tenuifilis. NCBI lineage: Eukaryota > Metazoa > Chordata > Actinopteri > Clupeiformes > Engraulidae > Setipinna > Setipinna tenuifilis. The sequence goes on from CM059281.1 coordinate 7,397,985, forward strand.
GTTCAGAACATCCTAAAATCGGCCACACTAGAAGCTCAACCACGAGACACTTTTATTAACAAAGTGATTTCCTTCCGGGCTGCTGTGAGCCCAAGCAAAACTCTGGCCACTTTTCAGTGCGACTTTGGTGATGGCAACAGTTTCCTCTCTACGACCCCAACCTTCAGCCACACATACTCTCAAAAGGGACTGTACGTAGTGACGGTCAATGCTAGCAATTTAGTCAGTTGGGTCCTGACCAAGGTTCAAGTCAATGTTGGTGTTCTAGCATGCGAGGAGCCTGAAGTTCAAATCAAGCAAGCCCCTAAATTAGCTATCTGGCGGAACCAGCCAACTCTGGTGGAAGCTAGCGTTGACCTGAAAGGCTGTGATCACTACAGGGTGGAGTATCTCTGGGAGGTTCTGACCGCTGCGGACTGTTACGATGATGATGCCACAAAGGCTCCCACCAAGATGCCCCTGCCCCCTGAGGTGGATGCACAACGGATCCAACTCTCTGTTCCCAAGATGGCACTGCCAGCTGGGAATTACACGCTTGTGTTTTCCTTGGCTTATGAGGGTGTCCCTCTCAGAAAGGCGGCCTGTCTTCAGTTGTTTGTGATGTCTGGGCGACTGGTCCCCATCATTGAAGGTGGAACGTATCGTGAGTGGTCGAAGACCCACGACCTCCTGTTGATTGCAGAACAATCTTATGACCCAAATGTGGACCTGGATAGCCCTTCACTTCTGTCTTATCACTGGGAGTGTGAAAGCACTACAAAGGTAAGGACATTTTTGTGACATGTTACTGAGCAAGTTTATATTGTTATGTACTGTAGCAGAGCCAGACATCCCAGGGGCCTATTTCACAAAACCTGACTAAACACATCCAAGATAAGTGACGAAAACGGGGCTTGACCTAGCCTTGTCTATGTAAACACGCTCAATACGTTTCACTAACGCCGAGCACGGATGAGTTGAGGCGGCTAGGCCAAGCCAGGTGTAACAAATCCTGTTGAGAGCGCGTTCACGTCATTCTATAAAAGACGGCATGGATCGATCCCAGAATGAGCGATGAAATGGAGAAGACGCGTGCGCAGTACTTCACCCCGGCGGAGCAGAGCCTCTTCATCTGCAATGTCGGGCAAAAAATGGCAAGCCATTGTGTTGCAATGTGTTGGACGTGTGTAGCCTGTCATTATATACTGCTGTGATCACCGACTTAATTGAGAACACAAGTGAAGTTGGTTTGCGTATTCATTCATTTAATGAAATAAATAAAATAAACTATTCGATTACGATTGGTTCAGAAATTAAAAGCATAATAATAAGCAAACAAACAAATATAATAAACAGCAGAGAAAATGTTTTATTTAGCCTATTCAAAGTGTTTCATACAGGCCATTAAAAGTTGGCTAATGTAGCGGTAGTTTACTGTCTTCTGCGTTGTGTAATAAAGTCATCCAGTCATCACCACTCCTTTGGCACCATGCCATTTATTCTGATAACAACAAAGATAGTGAATATCTCACAGCTCGGATAGGTCTCCAAAAGTAGCATGGAACGGCTACTGCAGACTGGTATATGTATTAAAATAACACAATATAAAGTAATGCATGAAAACTCATGTGCATGTGTATGTGTGTGTGTACCTGATAACAACAAAGATAGTGAATATCTCACAGCTCGGATAGGTCTCCAAAAGTAGCTAAACAGAAAGAAGACATTCGTCTTACCGGACAGGGTTTACCTCATTAACGTCAGCTAGCTAGTCTAGCAGATTAGCAATAATAACGTGGTTATTACAACAAATCAAAGTATTAATGATAGAACAAAACAAATACGATGTCTGACACATCTCATAGAATGTGGGACTCTACACTTACGTATAGCTCTGTATAAAAGCAATATTTCTTTTAACAATGCCTATTTATTCAACTGTTTGACCAGAGCTAATTTTACTTAAACTTACCATGGAAACGGCTACTGCAGACTGGTAACGTATCAAAGAAAACACTTGCGATATCTGCAGTAGCGTCAGTAGACGGCGCTCATACATCATGTATTGTACAAAATAGATAAACTCATGGCAAGTGGAATATTTTATCTGTTACACTAACACCATTGCTGGCTGGCCGGCCGCGTCTCTTTACTTGAGGTTCACTGACAACTCTGAGTGACAGTTCATTGAGCCAATAAGGGGCAAGAATTAACTAATCCTGGTTCTTAGCCTGGTCGGGAGCAGGCTAGCTGCAAGGTATAAATCCCCATGGTAACTTATATGCGATTTCTTCTGTGAAACGACTTCAAGGCTAAAGTCATCTAGGATGACCAAGTAAACCCGTCTTAATCCCTTATCTTGGTTTTGTGAAATAGGCCCCAGGTTCAGAAAGTAAAAGTCCTGCCACATATTTGTTCCAGCCAATTTACTGAACCAGCTGATCCTAATTAAAAGTATTAAACCAGTTAGATGAGCTAATTAGTGAAATCACCCTTGTTAAGAGCACAGGCATACAGGACTTTTACGTTTTCAAGCTGGTTTGTCCACTTCTGTTATGAAGTAATTCTAGACCACCTATGTTTGATTGTGAATGTCATTTGGACATTTTACTTGGTTGGAAGTACACAGCATTTTAACTGTTTTGTCCAGTGTTGTGGATGGCTATGGTAGCTGTGTCAAGTTGACTTTCTGTACTTTTATCTCAGTTCAGAAAAGACTATATCAAAAATGTATTAGCAGGGCCAGTGTGAGCAGAACAGACCAGTACTCAGTACTGAAACTTGCCCTTTTGTATTGAGAATAGAGGCCAAGAAAATGTTCACTGATTTGGCACAGACCCCATTCACAGGAATGGTTGGAAATATGTGAAAAGCACACACACACATAAACACACACACACACACTTTCTTATTGCTTATTATGTGTGTTTTCCTCATTTGTATTTTCCTAATTTGTTAAGTGACCTTGGGTGTCATGAAAGGCGCTTTTTAAAAATTAAATGTATTATTATTTTATTATTTCAAAAGAATATAAATTTCATTGCATGAAATGCAGAAGTTCAGAATCTTTAATCACAACCCCATAAATTAGTCTTACAGATGAGTCAATGTTCTGTGTAGATGTCCAACAAAATTTTTAGGACAGAATGTTAAATGATTTCTCATCAGCAAATAACACTGAAAACAGCTTAAACAGTCAAGAGACTGGAAAATGTTATTTAATGCAAGCTATTTTCTTTTCCCTCAGTGCGGTTAAAGAATACTTTCATGGGTAGCGTTCCTCTTGCCAAAGTCTCTGCCTTTACTGGCAGAAGCCAGTGCTGGGGATTAGTGGCATTACCAGTCTGCCCATTTAAGACTAGAACAGCCAGGAGCTCTGACATAGTGGTCTTGGCCTGTTGTCGTTTTATATGTTCTTTTCCATGACTTTTACAAGGAGGGATGCCTCGTAGGTATCTGTAGAGACCGAATGAGCTCTGAAGGGTCGGGCAGTGCTGGTGTGTGGTGGCTTTTGTACAAGTGTGTGCGTAGTAGAGTGTGCTGTGCTGGTGTGTGGTGGCTTTTTACAAGTGTGTGTATAGTAGAGTGTGTGCGGTAGGAAGCTCATGTTTGACCTGGCAGTGGGCACATAGGTTGGGGATTTTAGAATTGAAAACTGACTAACCAAAAGACTGTCAAAAAAGCTTATATGTTTTGTTTGAGTGAAATAGCTTGGCGTTGTGCATGTGTGTTAGACAGTGTGTGTGTGTGTGTGTGTGTGTGTGTGTGTGTGTGTGTGTGAGAGAGAGAGAGAGAGAACGTGCATAGTTATGTGTGTGTGAGGAGAAATATGGTTTGACCAGAGATATGTGGGTGTGGATGTATCAAGAGACTGGGTGTGTGAGTGAGAGTGTGTGTGTGGTGTTTCTGTGTGTGTGTGTGTGTGTGTGTGTGTGTGTGTGAGAGAGAGAGAGAGAGAGATGAAGAGAGGGAGAATGAGTGAGTGAGAGAGAGACACTGAGCAATAGAGCTCATGTAAAGGAGATAGCTGTTGGATGAAGGCAATGGAGGGCTGGGAGAGGTGTCTCGGGGTTATGTAACCATGAACAGATAAACTCTGCATTCCACAGCCTTTCGATCCCTCCCACCCTGCTCAGACCCAGTTCCGCAACTATAGTAAAACCTGCCTGAGCTGGAGGGTTGGAGGTGACGGTGTGAAAAGAGAGAGAGTGATTTTCTTATTATACGGCACAAGTTGACTGAGAAGGCAGCGCTACATAAAAACAAAAACAGGAAATGAAAGCATGAGACACTGAATGACAAGTAATGAGGGCAGGAAGGAATTTTGCTTCACAATTCAAAACATTTGTGACTCTACATGGGCTGTCCAATAAGAAATAAAAAAAATACAAATACAGACTCTGGAAGTCTCCCTTTCCCCCTTCAAAGGGCAGTAGTGACTGCTGGGCTGAATTCACAGTGAAATAATGAGGAGGTGTAAAATGGCAGGCATTTGAGGAACGTGACAAAACTGAAGATGCATTTTAAAAAGCAAAATTAGAAATTGATCTTTCTACCAGGGTCAAGATGTGTATGCATTGTCTATATCTGAGTGCAGCATGTGTGAAAGTACAGCACATGTGTTTTTAAAATGTCTCTGTGTAAATATGTGAGGTGTTTATATTGACACGTGTGCGTGTCAATGTAAATATGTAAACATACTGTATGTACATGTAGGATACTGTATCTTTGATTTGCAAATCGGTTTTATTTACTTGTGTTTTAATGATGGGTTATATGTGAGGCACATTACCATGAGTCATCAATGCTTTAAAAGCTTAATTTCACTGTGGTGCTTTATATTAAAGGTGCTGAAGTGAGGCGAAAAAACTGGTACTGCAGTCATTCAAATGATCTCCCCAATCTCTAATGCAGGGTCACACTCATTGCCCTGCCCTGCCCCTGCCCAGTGGCCCGGTTTTGGGAATCGCTGGTTCAGACCTGGAGGTAGATGTGGAGTACACCTTCCGTCTCACGGTCAGCAAAGATGGTATGCCTTCAGAATCAGCAGTTCAGAAGGTGAGTTTAAACATCTGTTTACAGTAACTGTTTCAGTCTCTGTGTAGCAGTTTCTGTGATGCGTATCTATGTAGAATGTGCAGATTTTCACTCTACCTTTGGTAGAATGTGCAGGTTTGATTTTTTTCAGTGGAGTGATTTGGCCATTTGTATGCGTTGTGTAGGTTAATAAATAAACAGGGGTCTCCATTCTTGCAATAGCCCTCTATCTCAGGTTGAAGATTATATGGAGGGCTACTCATTTAAAATAATCTACTTCAAATAAATAAAAATACATTTGAAGCAACACTATGCAACTTTTTAACGAATTAATTAATCATCTCTTATAAGTTGGTAGATGCCTTAATGAGTCGCTTAACCAAGCGAATGAAGACTCGACTGCTCCCGCTGTCTGTGGACAGAATACCACACTTACAATATCTGGGTGACTGTCCGGGGCTCACAAAGTCTCGAATATCAGGAGAAGCAGGATCACGATCACAACTTTACTTACTTCGGTAGACATGACTACTGTCGAATGCTTTTGTCACTATGATCAATTCAGTTGAAAACACATGCACAGGGTGAGGGGAAACAGTACTTTACTCACAGACACTAGGCTGAGCTCTGTTGAGAAAAAGCACTCAAAGTTGCATAAAATCCCTTTAAAGATCATCCATTGTGGGCTCACAAGCTTATTGTGGGCTACCTAGTGGCCATGGGCACTGTGTTGGAGAATCCTGAATTAAAATGTTTTTTTTTTTTTATTCACGGTTCAGATTCACATTCGCTATAAAACATTTGCTTACCCTGTTGACAAATTAGCTATGACATGTGATGCAGAATGTAAATGAAGAACAGAGAAACAAAGTATGCTGGAGAGCAAGAAAAAAAAAACAGAGCAATCGCAGTGAGAATCTTGGAGATCAACTGAAACTTGCTGTCTGAATATATTCTGCAAGGAAAGCACACCCCACCCATATAGTTTTTGGCCTCTCACATACATTCCTTTTCTTTTGAGTATAAACAAGAGATATTCAGATGCCAGATAGTGCCTTTGTATTTTAAAATCCATATCATAAACTATACGGTGCTGTGGTGCAGTGCATACAGTAGAGCACCTGTACCAACTGGGCAAGTGCACATGGGGACCCAGGTTTGGGTTCGGCCTGGGTCATTACCCAACCCTACCCCATCTCCCTCTCCTACTCACTTTCTGTCCTATCACAATAAAGGCCCAAAAACAATTTTTTAAAAAGCTATACATTACATCTGTTGATAGATAGAACAGTGAAGACTGGCAGGAAATGATTACGAAGGAGAGATGGGGTGGGATGAGTAAATGACCTTGAGCTGGATTCGAACTCTGGTCCCCGGAGTTATGGCATAGGTTGCATTAGTGATCCGAGGTCAGACTGCCCATTATCCTGGTTGGTGTGAATTCAAGTAGCCTTGAACAACATCTGTGATGATTTGAGAAGCTTTGTGAATGGTTCCTTTGGGTTGGAGTTTTGAGCTGTATTTTTTATTCAAGGCGGTTAGATTAGAAAATAAAAGTGCTTGCTATATGTTTTCTAAATCTTTCCTTACTTTGCGAAGAGTATTACTTTTGTCAGTTGTTTCCAGCAGAAAAGGTCTAATGGGTGTGCTGTGCATACTGCAAAAGTATAACCAGTAATAAAGAAAATCGAGTGAACACAGGGTTGCACAAAACAATTACTCTCTTTACAGATGCTTTCAAACCCTTTAGCTTCTTTATTATTCTCTGTCTCTCTGTCTTTTATCTCTGTCTCTATCTCTCACTCTGTCTCTTTCTCTCTCTCTCTCTCTCTCTCTCTCTCTCTCTCTCTCTCTCTCTCTCTCTCTCACACACACACACACACACCCACTCTCTCTCTTACACAAATACACACTCTCCCTCAGTCTCACACACACACTTTAAAAGTCTGACGTGTGTAGTGTACACACCTCTGTTTGTGGGTGAAAGGCTGCTGCCGCATGGCCAGGTGCTGCTGATCCTCCATGAGGCGGAGCAGAGGGGAACCAGCCTTGATCCGAAGGCCGTAATAGTGGTACTTTGAGTTCCCCCTGGAAATAACACCCCAACACACACACGCACACACACACACGCACACACACACACACACACACACACACACACACACACACACACACACACACACATGCACACACACAAAGTCATTTTTCTCTTTTTCTCCTCCAACTTTTGCCAGTTATCTCTGCTCTACCATCATGGATTGATTCTGTAAAAGGCAGGACTAGACTAGACTACTGAAGAAAGAGTGTCAGGCAGACACTCCCTTCTAGAACTTTCCCCTGCTTCCCCACCCTATCTCCTTCACCCAGTCCTCCTATCCCTTTCTGCCACTTCAGTGTGTTTTCGGGAGTGGGGCATACATGTAATTGAAGCTGCCATTGTGTTGCTGTTTGTCCACACATATTCATTATTTCCTGTGAAATAAAGAGCTATCTGTCCTAAAATGTACTTTCAAATAATTTCATTCTCTCCACAGTCTCTAAGGACATCTGGTATCGCTGGCATTTGACATCCCTGGCCCTGTTTCGCTCAGTAACCACCCTCTTCTGTTCTGTTTTTTTTTTTTCTCTTCTCTGTCTGTGCTGGTAGGTGTTGGTCCAGGGTGGGCGAATCCCCATGGTGTTTCTGGAGTGTGTGTCTTGCAAGCTGCAGTCCATCTTTGAAGTCAGCCAAAGCTCCAAGGTCTACCTGGCTGGGACCTGCAGCAACTGTCAGGGCTCACATCGTGGGGTGAGACATCAAACAAGACCTCAACCATACTGATGCATTCCTTACTGTAAAGGGGCAATGTGTAGCAATTTCAGTTGTTTATTAGTAACAAAATGATGTCTGTGTATATAAATATGTCCTCATTAACATGCCATTACCCAGACCAAAAATCTAACTGATTGTGTTGAAAAGAAGGTTTCTGATTTGTACATACATGTTGTGGGAAATGGATGCAGCATTTCTTTTATAGACCCTGTCTGGGTTGTCATATTTTTTTATGTACTGTAACTTAGCTTGCACATGCTTCAGGGAGCAGGTCCTTTGGGGTAACGTGTTTGTTCTGAGTCAAATTGTACCCTCTAATATGGATGACACACACCATGTCAGAATGTCAGGATAGAACAGTCATTTCTCAATGTCTCACAGCCATGGCTGGATTTGAAGTGGCTGAGTGTTTGACTGCATCATGTCCCTTCCCATCCCAAGCCCTCTGTCCTTGCTGTAAGGGGTTAAGGCTATTTAGTCTTACTTAACCACTGAGAGACTGGGATGAGATCATTGCCGTGTCCCCCCCCCCCCCTCCGTCCCAAGCTTTATTTTTATGCAAGTGGAGTGATGTCGCCATTGAGGAATGGGAGCGTAGGTGGGGGGTGGGGGGGGCTCTGCTAGGCGTGGAGGGTGATGTCATCATTGTCGTGTGGGCTATTCTGCTGGGGCGAGCTGTCAGTTGTACAGCCACCCGGCGCATTCCTCTTGATAGATGGTTTCTATGTTGAGATGCATTCCAGTGCAGAACTAGGCCATTCATTTTTAATGGATAGTCAGTTGGCCAAAAAAGAAAAAATACAAATCTTAAAAAAAAACGATAATCCTAGCCATAGTTAAGATCATCTGGGAGCTCGGGTGACTGCATTACCTGGTTAATCAGCTGAGTACATTCTGCTCCCTTATTGGTTGAGATGGCTGGTCTCGCCGCTTTCTTTGCAAGCCACTCTGCTACCCACCTCCTCCCCAACTCCACCTCATTATATATCTAATTTAGTCAATGTCAATGTTGATGCTTGCTCTGTTCTGTATTCCTTGTGGGGTTGGGGGGGTGGGTCTCTTCTTTGCTGCTCTTCCTGCCTTAGGCTTTCAATGTCTGCCCATGGAAAGGGCAGGGAGGTCCCAGAATGGAGCCATACCTCCAAGTGTAATGCAATTGCTTTGACTAAAAGTGGTCCTGACTGAAATAAGATTTTTTCTCGCCAAATCTATTCTGCCCTCTGCAGCGCTGGACAGCCAGGACCCAGGGCAACGAAACGCTGGTGCTGGACTCGAGCACCACGACCACAGGCAGCGAGGGCATGCGGCTGGTGCTGCGGCAGGGCATCTTGCGGGACGGCGAGTCCTACGTGTTCAGCCTGCACGTGGCCGACGAGGCCATGGACCGTGAAGGGGTGGCCTCCATCGAGCTGCGGCCCAACATGCCTCCATCAGGAGGGGCCTGCTCGCTGTGGACCGACAGCCCTGGGTCTAAGGTGCGCACCCTGCTGGACAAGGTCTACTTCAACTGCACAGGTGAGGAAAGGGATGCTCTTTGTTATGCTCTTGCTTCTTTGGGCTTTAACTGTGCACTTTGTAACACTCTTGCTTACTTACTCGTTCTCCTTAGCATATCTGTAGCTTGATTTGTGTCCTCTATGGTAAGGTATGGTATGGTATGGCTTCGGATAAAGAATGTCTGTAATGAAGTGTAATGTAATGCAGTGTTTTGTAAAGGAAGCTACTGATGATGATGATGATTATGATGATGATGTTTGACTGCTAAATGAAATGCATTTATGTATATAGGCCATTTTAAGTGTATATACATCCAAACTCTGTAATGGCTCATTAGAAGCACTGGTTTGTGCAACACTGACATTGTGTCTGTGTTTTTGTGTGTGTGTGTGCATGTGTGTGTGTTTGTAACCGCTCACCTCGTCTCCTAGGATACGCCGACTCCGACGAGTCTCCGTCGCCGCTCCTGTACAGTCTGCTGGTGATGCGTTGCTCGTACTCCTACTGCGAGGACTTCTGTGTGTACAAGGGCACCAGCCCCGAGCACTCCACCTTCCTGCCCCCCGGCTTCAACTCCTCCCACAACCGAGTGTCGGCCACCGTTGTGGTGGAAGACCACCAGGGGGCATCCATCATCGCGCTGAACAAGTGAGTGACAGTTGACAGTTGGCCAGAGCAGCTCAGCACAGTTAGCACAGCCACGTGGATTCAATGTCATTGAGAGATAGTCTTTGACATGTGGACAGGTTTTCATGTTTTGCTGTCTCTTTCCCTCTCTCTTTCTATATATACATGTCTCTCTTGCTTTCTCTTGCACTCATCCTCAGAGGTATAGGTATCATTGAGACATAAGCTTTTGACAGTTAGACAGTCTGGACATTGTATTCATATTTGTGTTCTTTTCTCTCTCTCTCACTCATCTTCTCTCTCTATTTGTCTCTCTCTTGATTTCTCTCTCTCTCTCCCCTCCAGTACCATAGAGGTGGTGTTACCAGAGAAGCCAGCAGGTTACAGCAGTCTTGCCCACTGGCTGTATGACCTGACAGGAAGCACCCTTAGGGATCTGCTCAAACAAGGAGACTCACAGCGTGTCAGAGAGCTCTCCCTGGCTCTCATCACTGTGCTTAACGAGGTTGGTCTGCTCTTGGTCTTCTCCAGGTATCCATTCAATCAAAACGTTAAAAAATGGCTCGAGAAGTTTTTACATTGTACATACAATTTGTCCTCCGTTAATACTGTAATCTGTGCATCTTTAATGCATCTGTTAATACTGTAATCTGTGCATGTGTCTTTTTTCACTCTCTTTCCTGGTCATTTCTTTTGTTCTATGTTTCTTTTTCTTTCTTTCTTTCTTTCTTTCTTTCTTTCTTTCTTTCTTTCTTTCCATCTCTTCTTCTGTTTCTGTCCACTCAGTATGAGCAGACTCGGCCGACGGCAGTGGTGACTCGGGTGGAGCGGCAGTACCGGGTCAGTGTCCGTGGCAACATCACCCGAGCACTGACTGCCCTGGACCTGACCACAGTGAACGACATCCAGCAGACATCAGCCGCTCTCGCTCAGTGCACAGTAAGGGGCAGGAACAGGAGTGATGGCAAAGCACAGACTACAGGAAGGATTGAGTCGGTTTGAACTTATCATCTTATGTGTGTGTGTGTGTGTGTGTGTCTGTGTGCGTGTCTGTGTGTGCTTGTGTGTGTGTGTGTGTGTGTGTGTCACCTGTGCAGGCGGTGAGCAGAGAGTTTGTGTGTGAGGAGTGTCAGAACAGCACACTAGATAAGCTGGAGTCCATGCTGGAAATTCTGCAGACAGACACCAAACAGGGAACCGTCACCCCAACAGAGATCGCTGACAACATCCTCAACATCATGGGTGAGTTTGTGCACTTCAGCATTGTAATGTTTCTAACCATGCTGCTCTTCGTCGGACTGAAGTCTAGAGATGTTGCACATAGCTCGAAATGTTACACTATGGGCAATTCTATACCGGTAAAATTGGCCTAACTCCATGGTCCTCAATTTTTGGTGATTTTGGAACATTTATTCGTTTCAACTGATATGGAATTGCCCCTATATTAAACATCCTAATGGAAGCGCATTATGGAGTGCAGATCGTTTCAGATCTTTTGTTTTTGGATACGAATTTGTTTGGCTTCTGCACCCACCTACAGCAGGACTTGGATGTTTATGGTATCACACTGCATGAGTTTGGACTTTGCCACGAACACAAAGGCCAGCATTTACACATTTTAAAAAATACATCTTGGGAGGTCAAAACACAAGTGAACATGTTTGTCTGTCTTCAAGGTGTTCATCTAACCACTTGATTTCAGATTTCTATCACTCTGTTCCACACATCAGAACATATTAGAATTTGCACTTCAAAAGATACATGTCCTCTCAGACCACCTCTGGAATAAGTTTCGGTGATCAGATCAGAATGGGGAGTAGCCAAGACTGGACTAATGACTCTTTCAGATGAGAGCGAGCTAGCAGCCTGGAGACAGAACATCTACATTTTAATGCTGATGTTTCATGAAAGGCAATGATGTTTTCAGTTCTGCCTATATGTGATGGTGGTCTGGTTTCAAATGTTTCAAATGGATAGAGTTCAAGTCAGGTAAATTCAGTTTGATCTTTTATTTATGTTGCCCCACAAGGGTTGGAATTTTCTTAATGAGCTTGGTGTAAGCACTAGCACACCCAGAACCAGGAAAACTCTCATTAAACAAGAACACTCAAGACTTCTTGAGACTCAAACTTGAGGTTTTTCCTCTGCCACCCCACCACAGAGAAGGGCAGAGAAAAGGTAGAAAGGAAGGAAGAAAGAGATATTCAGAGGCAAGTGGATGAGTTTATACATTTAGTATCAGTACAAACGTACTATCATAAGTAGAGCATGTGTACATGAGACACAGCAGCATGAAGGCAGGGGTCTTCAGCCTTTCTGGGACTGAGCGCTACCCAAAGGATAAAAAAACTATATGGAGGGCCACTTGTTCAAAATATTCAAAAAAAAAAAAAAACAATTAAAAAAATAGTCACTAGTCACATGCTGTTTTCCTCAGAAGCTCCTGACGGGCACCATGCTGGTTACCTGGAAATATGAGACTTAGTCTACACAATAGAAAAATTAATAGTGTGTAACTCCTGTGGTGCAGTGGCTAGAGCACCCATTCCATAAATGGGCAAGTGCCCATGGGGACCCAGGTTCAAATCCATCCTGGGTCATTTCACAACCATACCCCATCTCTCTCTCCCATTCACTTCTTGTCATTTGTCCAAAGGCCAAAAATATACTTGAAGAAAAAAAAAGCAGTGAACAAAAATAGGGGTATAATTTAAGCTGTTGGTTTTGAAACAGCTTAGTGGGTAAAGAGTTTGCTCGTAATTTTACTATTACAAGATAGGCAGGTCAGTGAAACAGAAAATTATATGCCAATGAAGGCATTCAATCCACATTTGTCCTTGGTTGTCTCCTAGAGAATACAGACTGGACAGGCATTTGGCAACAGCCTCACATAACACTGGGTACAAACAAGTAGAAATGAATACAGAACTGAATTAAATATTATATTAATAACATACTTAATGTAAGATTATTTATATTTATCAGTATTACATGCTCTCACTAAAAAAGGAACTGTAAAATAAAGTGTTACGGTGTTTGCTTAGTGTAATGTCTCGACACAGAGGACTTCATCAACCAGGTGAGATGGATGTAGAAAACCGTATATATTGTGATCCCACAGACCTTGTGTTAAACTGTTAAAATACTGTTCTATTGGACCATGTGCACAAACAGACACATTTCGGCACTAGGCCATCATCAGCATGCAGTTAATAATAATAATAATAATAATAATAATAATAATAATAATAATAAACTGTATTTGTATAGCACTATTCATACAAGATAGCTCAAAGTTCCCACAGACCTTATCTTTAGCTCTCCCTCATTCATCCCTCTTCCATCTTGTCTTCCTGCAGGGGACCTCATCCACCAGGTGAGCCAGGCGGCGACGGTGGCTGGGTTGGCTAAGGAGGAGGAGGAGGGGGAGGAGGGTGGTGGTGGTGGCGGCGGCCATGGCCATCTTCTCCCCGCCCTGACGTCGGCCCCCATGCTGGAGGACCAGCACCCGCTGCGCGTGGCGGCCAAGGCGTACACGCTGTCCTCCGAGCTCATGCGCATCCTCATGCACTCCCGCGTGCTCAACGAGGAGCCGCTCATCCTGCGCGGGGACGAGATCGCGGCGGCGGGCAAGCGGGCCGACCCCCAAAGCCTGCTCTGCTACGGCTCCAGTGACCCCAGCCCCGAGTGCCGGCGCTTCTCCATCCCCCGCACCTTCAACACCAGCCTGAGCCGGGCAGCCGCCACCAGTGGGGACTCCGGCAGCACGGGCGGTTGGGGTGGGGGCGGGGGTGGGGGTGGTGGGTTCGGGAGCGGAGCTGGTGGGGGGTCAGGGGCCTCCCCAGGCGTGGTGCAGCTGCTCTTCCAGGTGGAGCCCAACCCCTTCCCCTTTAACTACGTGGCCAACTACACCGTCTCCACCGAGGTGGCGTCCATGGAGTTCCGCACAGAGAACGGCACGCAGATCCCCATCTCCAACCTGGACGAGAGCCAGGCCATCACGGTGGCGGTGAACAACGGCAGCGCGGCCGGCGTGGACGGGATGGGGCAGGCGGAGAAGCTTCAGCCGGCGGGGAGCTTCAACGTGAGTCGCTGCAGCCACGTGCTGGTGAGGGTGGACGCTGGAAACACCAACCGACAGGCAGGCCTCTTCATCCAGCTCAACTTCACCATTCTGGAGGGTGAGGAACAGCAACAACGTCAAAGTCATTTTTCATAATAAGTGATAAGTGATAGGTGGAAGGTGGAAATTCCATGATAAGTGGAGGTGGAAATTCCAACTTCAGAAAGTAATAAAAAAAAACTTGCCACATATTTGTACCAACCATTTTATGAACTGGCTGATCCTAATGAGCCCAGAAATAGTTAGACAGGTAGACCGGCTGATTAGTGAAATTACCAGTGGCACAGGCAGAAGTAATACACGGCAAGGTTTATACTTTCTGAAGCCAGGATTGACAGCTCTGCAGATAAGAAATGAGAGGACGACACTGTCTTGTCTTCACCAATCTTCACCAAACACAGTTCGGTTCAAGTAGCACACAGATGTTTTTTAAGGTGCAAATGCTCCAAACAAAGCCTGTAGCTGATTTATGCAAATGCTGTGTTTCACTTCTTTAGGTAGCCAGCCATTGATTATTCACTGTGTAAGATGTTACCCCTAGATAGATCCCATACCCTTTTACTAGAAAGAAACACATTCAGCACTGTGCAAAAGAGATATTATTATTCAGAGTTAATAATGCATACACCAAAAACAGCCTGCCTGGAAAAAGCTTAACAAGGCAGGAAGCAAACAGCTGGTGTTGTGCAATAATTGCCTAGGATTTTGCATCTGGCCCAACTGTGTCAGGGGACATTGACAGTGTGATGCTTTTTTTCACCCACCGCCAGCTCGCTCAAATTCAACTGTTTCCCTACGGAACGACACGGCTAAGAGGTGGTCTGACCAGTTCAATGTGCCTAACTCTTCTTTTTGAGTGAGGCACAAGCAGAAAAAACGATACATAAAACACGAAGTGCTCAAAGTTAAAATCTGTTCAACTTTTGGGGTTGTGTTTTTTTTTTTCAACAATGGAAAATGAAACGGAACAATGGATTTTCAACAAAAAAAGATGCACTACTGGACATAACTTGGCAACAACAAAAGAACCTTGACATCTGCAGCAAGCTTTTTTAAAAGCTCAGGTTTTGAAATAGTAGTAAAACTTCTTGTTTTTTGAAGGTGAAAAAGTGTCACACTGTGAATGGATGGATCTGAGAACACCATTAAAAAAAAGCACCTACGTACATGTCTGCAGCTGAGGGTATTGGTTTAAAGGGTGTTTGAGTTACACCTCAAGTCAAGTCAAGTTTATTTCTATAGCACATTGAAAAAAACAACAAATAAATCTCTCAAATCATTTTTTTGACTCACAATGCCTCTCAACCCGACAGAGGACTCTGAGGAGCGTGAGGTTGACCCGGCCATCGTGGCGTACCTGAACAGCACTCACTGGCCCAACGAGTACAACTGCAGCGACAAGAAAACCATTCGGCTGAGCATGACCCAGGGCCAGGAGCTGGACCATCGGCCATACACCTTCTTCCTCTCTCCAATGTAAGGGCCCGAACATGTACACACTACATTACAGTACATTTAGGAAACATTTTTGATAACACTTCATTTACTGGTTTCTTTTTTAGTGTAGCTACATGCAGGGGCGCCGCTAAGGGGGGTAGATCAGGACAATTCAGGGGGCCTAGAGCTTCACAGGTG
>CM059281.1:7416194-7538541 GCA_030347295.1 Setipinna tenuifilis
TTTATTGATTTTTGGCCTGCCACCCCCACCCCGGAGAACAACTTAATTTTTTAATTACAATGTAGGCAATCCATTTCTCAGAGCCACTCTCATTCTCGTTCACCCACACTGATGTGGCAATACAAATTTTAAAAAAAAGCACATAACAAAACAAACACAGATTCTAAAGGTGCTTGGCAGACAAGACAAAACAAAACAAGTAAACAGAGGTGACAAGACAAAACAACATAAAAAGACACAGACATACATACACAGCCTGACAGACATAACATAAGGAGGCTTTATTGACATGCCACGTGATTTAAGCAGTGCTGGCCTGAGGACATATATTAAAAAGCTGAGGGTAATGAACTCTTACCTGTAAGGTCCACTGTAATTTTTTTTTTAATGTTATGTGAGTAATTTGTAATGGTCCACAGAGTTATTTTTCAGTTTGCCAAGTTTTAATTTAAATGCAACCAAGTGTTTCTGCCAAACCGTCTAGACTTCACAATTAGATCAGGCACGATATTAGAGTTATAGCTTATCACGAGGGTTCTGGAATAACGGTGGACTCAAGTCATGTGAATAATTTGCGATGGCCAAAGCAGTGGGCCAGGTGCAGAGCAAATAAAATCATGTCCAGAAACAATATGATGTCCGTGACGCTGCTTAAACTCCGACTTACGGAGGGCCACGTAACTACTTAGCACGGAGGGGGTCGTCCATGCTCATTTGGTAATTAAAATTTGGGAGTTTAAGCAGAGTTTTGCGATAAGCTATAACTCCAATATCGTGCCTGACCTAATTGTGTAGTCTAGACGTTTGGCAGGAACACTGTGTTGCATTTTAACTTGGCAAACTGAAATTAATGGTGGTAGTAAGTCTCAGAGACAGTTATAGCAGTTGAAATCACAAACTGCCAGGTTGGTTAAGGCCATTTCAGACATGAGGCAGAAAAGGATTTTTACGCACAACAACATAAATACAACTTACGCACAACAACATAAATACATTTGACTGAACTTGAGCGAGTATCACTGGCACAATAATGTGATGCAGAAATTGGTAGATTGGTAGGTCTTATAAAATTGATTATTAGGCTTATATTGCATAACGGAGTGAGGTTTTGTAGCCTTTTCGAAGTCGTGATATCTTTTCAGTGTTTTAAAATGGAGAGGACAACAATTAGAGATGACTCATAGCTACTGACTGCCGCTGATCCGCTGAACAGAGTGTGTAGAACTGATAGAGCCTATCAGTTTTCTTGATCACGCACACCTCGCCTTGCTCCTAAAAAACACACACAAACTACTTGTGCTCCTTCCACAGTCTCTTCCTATTAGTATGAATGTTTTGGTAACATTATAGCCAAATCCAGGGTCAATTAAAATAGAAGTGTAGCATCTCGTGACTTGGTGAGTTTTAGGACTGATTGTTAGTGCCTATGTTACCTCCTTCTGCTGGTATATTCACATACACTTCCTACTTAGTCTTCTCTATGCCCTGAAGAAGGCCTCATACTGCGGGCATGTGTGGGCATTGTAAACTACTCCTGTAGGAAATGGCAATCTGAATAAAGATATTTCAATTAAGGACTGCCTTGGCCTGAGAAACTTGTTTTGTTATCCAGCCTGCCTGGAGACTGCAGATGGAAATTGGTAATTTGCTAATAGTGGTACAAAGCAAAGTCTAGCCTTTTGTGTGATTCATGTATTTTGTGCATGTTGCCTGTAAGAAATAAACTGAACTAACTTGGAGTAAACAAGTTATGACGTCCTCTCCTTACTTGGCCATTTGGTGAGTGAAGCATTGATTAATTCATTGGAGACGTGAAAAGAGTGGAAAATTTAGCAGTCGTGCGGTCAGTAATTACTGGCCTGCCTTGACTGAGAGAGAGAGAGAGAGAGAGAGGGACACTTTTGAGAGTTGAAGACTGATTAATAAGCAGTTAAATGAACCACAAATTTCCACAGTCAAAACAAGAAACAACTGACAACTCCTAACATAATAATAGTAATAGGCTGGAAATAAGGGTCACGTTGACTTTGACACAATTGTTGTATCTGCCTTGGTTTTGTATTTAAGGTACCACAGCCCATGTTGGCATCAGCCTGTATGGCCGAGAGAGCCGCAGTGGGCATCGGCACCTGGACAGCAGTGGAGCCTTTGCCCGAAACAGCCTGGATATCTTTCACATAGCCACTGACGCCAGCCTGGGCAACGTGTGGAAGATCCGCGTCTGGCACGACAACAAAGGTGAGTTGGGGGGGGGGATGGCTGAGCCCTCACAGGCCCCCGACAGTGGGAGATCTCCCCAAATCCCTCTGGCTGCACTGGCTGCCTCTCGCAGCTCTTTTATCTGGTGTCTGTATGTCTCTCTCACACACGCACACATATTCACACACACATGCATGCACACACACACACTCACATGCACACACTCACACACACACACAGTTTGTAACATGAGCTGCGGGCATCTTTACATCTTTCGTGATATATTCACCTTTTTTCCCCTTTTATGTTGTTCCCTCTGTCTCTCAGGACAAAGTATACAGAAGAGTTCTGTCAAACACAGACATGTGTACTGTGTGTCTATATATATATATATATATATTACATGAACTGTGAGCACTTTTTAATCTTTGTCTCTCAGGACTGAGTCCAGCCTGGTTGCTGCAGTATGTTTTAGTAAAGGACTTGCAGACAGGAAACACATACTTCTTCCTGGTGGAGGAATGGCTGTCTGTGGACAACGAGAAGACTGACGGACGGGTGGAGATCGAGGTGGAAGCCTCTGGTAAGACTTGTTTTTTGCCTTTTTTTTCCCTCAGGCATGTTGTTTACACACACACACACACACACACACACACAAACACATGCACACACAGAAACACACACACACATCAAACACACACCGACACCTACATGTCTTCGGCAAACTCACACTCACTCACACTCACTCACACACACACACCTTTAAACACATTGCTTGTCTGGCATTTGCCCCCCTCCACACAACATATATTCACACACAGACACACACACACAGACACACACACACACACCTACACCTACCTTCCCTCAGCCCCTGTAGTTGTACCCCTAAATATTGGGTGCACAGTCTTTATTTTTGTGTTGTTACTCACAGTGAATTGACATTTGTGTGACATTTTAACTGGTGGAAAAAATGCAGCAGTAACCTGATTTGTGTTGTCCCTAATATCTACGTGCCCACTCAGGATTGGCACACTGTCTCCGCTGATTATGGACCAGCCAACATTTCAGCACAAAAGGGAGCTAAAAATTGCCAATAAAGGCATTTTAAATCATCTCAGGGCACAATCAATTGGAAAGCTCTCAAAGCTCTCATGAATACTTGGCTGTCATCACTGTCTTTCAGTCAGCCCCCCCCCCAGCCTTTGATGTTTTTTTTCCACAGAGTTGAAAAGTATGATGCAATTCAGATTTTTTGTTCTGTTGTTGTTCACAAACAAATATAAATAGATTGACCAGCGTTAGCCTTGGCAGTGTATGTAGGACAGCACTACATGGAAACGGATATGCTCATATTCCAACTGTGCCATGTCTGTAAGACATTAATAAATCAACGTGTTGGTGACCATACAATTTCAAGTACCCCATTTTTACAGTGCTGTCACACTCTGTCAGATACTTACCATTTGTCACAAAGTTATTACAAATAACAAAACAAAACAAAACCATAAAAAAGTTTAAAAAGTATCATTAAAAAAAATGATCTAAGATTTCACCACTGCTTTCTGGTTGTTCCATACTGACACACAGTAACAAATCTGTTTGTTTAGAACTCACACAGACACTGAAACAATCCATGTACACACACACACACACACACACACACAGACACACACACACACACTGCAAGAATCCTCTCCTCACAAGCTCAGACTAAGGTCAAGGCTCGTCTTTTTCCATTTCACTGAATAATTGAAGAGGTCTGTTGTTAGACTTCAACTACGAAACAACACTTCCTTTTATTTAACACTTTCTAGACAACCTTTGGATTGTGAACCCTGTTTGTCTACTTCCACTTTGGCACCTGAACCTGTGACCACACACTGGCTAGTTTCAAGGGAGTGGACGATCTCAAGTGTAAATCCAGCTCTGTGTATTTAAACAGAGGTCAAAAAATCTAAATATGGACAAAAAAACAGTACTCTGTGTGTGTGTGTGTGTGTGTTGTCACAGGTGTAGTTACTTACCTGGGTATTTTACTATAACTCCTAGTAGCATGGCCCTGTGGCTTAATTGTAAGAATAAAGCCATGAGACCCTTTTGTCATGTGGTTTACCACTCACTCTGAGTTAAACTTATCTGGGTTAGTCCACTAAACCACCTACCTGGAACACCCCCCAGCAGTGTAAACTCTGACAACCAGGGGTTCGCTGGTTTGGTTCCCACTCCTCCTGACAAGGTCAAAGTGTCCTTGAGCAAGACACTGAACCCAACCTGCTCCCGCTAAGCTGGGTAGCTGGGTAACAGATATACAACATACATTATAACATACGCAAGAAACACAGGTTGACAGGGCAGACAGCACATGGGAATGGGTGACTGTCATAGAGAGTTTGTTAGAGAGTGCAATGATGGTTGAGTGGACAAAACCTTTCTTGAAGTGGGCTTTTTTTTTCCAGTCCAGGGTTCTGTATCTGCGGCCAGATGGGAGTAGAGTGAAAACTCTTTAGTTTAGGGGGTGGGGTCAGGACCGTTGGCGTAGGGTGGCTGTGATTTCCATCCGTCACCACCATTGGTGTGTGAGTGACTGACTGACTGACTGACTGTGCAAATGGATGAATGTGAGGGATCACTGTACTGTAGAGCTTTGGGTGGCTCCACTGAGTGAAAACACGCAAAAAAAAATAAAAAATAAATAAATAAATAAATAAATAAAGTCTATTTACCGTTTTTGTGTCCCGCTGCCGTGTCTTTCTTGCAGAAGAGGGGGATCTTCGGCGCTGGCCGCGCCTGCTGTCCTGGGAGCTGCAGAGGGCCGTGTGCGAGAGCCACGTGTGGGTGTCGCTGTGGGAGCGTCCGCGCCGCAGTCCCTTCACCGGCCTGCAGAGGGCGACGAGCGGAATGCTGCTCCTCACGCTGATGCTGTTGGCTAATGCCGTGTGGTACACCACCGTGGCCCATCGCCACAACAGGTACCAGAGAGTTGGGACTATTGTACAGAGGTTACAGAGAGTATTACAAGCAGACTAAAGTGTCGATCCTGGCTTTAGAAAGTGAAAACCCTCTTGTGTATTCCTTCTGCTTGTGTACTTAACACAGGTGATTTCATTAATTAGCTTTAATGATATACCTGTTTATTCCCTTAGGAAAAAGTACTATAGAGTAGTATAAGAATCTTATACCAGGTACAGAGGTTACAGAGACCATTACAAGCAGACTAAAGATGTGAATCCTGGCTTTAGAAAGTGAAAACCCTGTCATGTATTCCTTCTGCTTGAGTACTTAACACAGGTTATTTCATGAATTAGCTGATCTATGCCAGCTAATCACCAGCTAATTACCTGTCTATTCCCCTAGGAAAAGGTACTATAGAGTAGTATAAGAATCTTTATAGCATTTTGGGACATTTTATTATAGAAATATTATAGGAATACTACAGATACTATAGAATTGTATAGTATTTTGTGACATTTCACTATAACAATAAACTGTATGATTGGATTACAGGAACACTGTAGGGTATAAGTATTATACAAGGATGGCGTTCATACTATAGAGATCTTATAGGATTCTTTTTCCTTATTGTTGAGAGAAGATTACAATTAGATCAGAACATGATTGGATCAAATATGTGGCAGGGTTTTTACTTTCTGAAGCTGGGTCTGACACCTCCTGCAAGCAGAGCTTGTTACTACTTTTTTTGTTGAGTTATTATCAATCATCAGTATTTTCAAATAACATATCTGGGCAATCAAACTTGTATAGAAGTTCATGTAATTTCTAAGAAAAAAAGAAAGATCATGATCCCTATGTAGTAGCATACTATTCATTAATACCGTACAATATTGATAATCCATGTTGCTGCAAGTATTACATCAGCTGTGTGCGTGTGTGTGTGTGTGTGCGTGTGTGTGTGTATTTTGCAGGGCTGTGGCAATGGCTAATTTGGTGTCTTTGAATGGAGAGACCCTGGGTGTGGGATTGGTTTGCTGTTTGGTGGTCTACCCTCTGTACCTGCTGGTCTTCTGCCTCTTCAGGATGAGCCGTAGCAAGGTGAGACACACTCTCACACACACATGCATCCACGCACACACACACACACACACCTTCCGTCAGCCCCTGTAGCGCCCTTAAATAATGGGTGCATGGTCTGGATTTTTGTGTTGTTACTCACAGTGAATACACACACACAGACACAGACACAGACACAGACACACACACACACACACACACACACACACACACACACACCAGAGAAAATCAGAGATTGACATCCTGGGTTCAGAAAGCAAACATCCTGCCAAATATTTGTAACAGCTAATTCACTAAACCAGCTGATAATGATTAGCACAACGCTTGGGGCAGGTGGAGGAGCTAATTAGGGAAATCACCCTTGTTAACAGCACAGACAGAAGGAACACATGGCAGGAATTGTACCTTTTCAAGCCTCTTTGTCCACCTCTGCACACATCTACAGCTAAACACATGGCTCTAATATCTGTACAATATATTTTGATGGTTTTTTTGTTTCTTTACAATCACATGTTTCATTTTTTTGTTTATTTACAATGACATGTTAACATTTTTTTCAAAGCCCTTTGGTCAAAACCGCCTCCTTTCTTTCATCATTGTCTCTGCAATGTCCTCTCCTTCTTTTCTTTTTACATTTCACAAACTAAATTCTGAACATATTTTATGGTTTTTTTTTCATGACCAACTATCAACCAGTGATAGGAAGTCTGACTTCAGAAGCTGCAATACAGTACCACATATTTGTTTTGGCCATGCACTAAATGAGTTGATTCTAAGTACCACAACTCGTTAGCCCGGTAGAAGAGTTAATTAGTTAAAACCATCTGTGTTGAGTACACAGGTAGAACCAGGTAATTTGAAATACAGTTTATTGAATTGGATTGTAGCTTCTGTTGTCCATCACTGATGTCATCCCAGTGAATAAGCACATGTTGAATATGTCTTTTTATAAGGTACTGGTGGAACAGCTGCCACCACAAGTTGATCAGGAATCTCTGGAGATCGATGACTTCCTGGATAACTCCATGACTGGGAGCTCCTTCCTAATCTTCAATGGAATGTCGGAAGAGGTATCAGACATAATGCATGCAAACCATATCGTAGGTCTGTTGCTAAAATGGCTTCAGAGTAATTGTCGTAATTATAGAAATTACTAAACGTTTTTTAGTTACATTCGTCTTTTTTCCCACCTTCTATCTTAGTTTTCACAACTCTTGCCATTCCCCCTACAGACATGCTCAGAGGAGACCAACATCGACTTGCCCACTCCCTCTACACAAAGGTAAGTGTTGTCATGGAGACACTGGCACTGACTGACATTCTCATTTGTCTTGTCTAAGTGGAAAAGTTAGGGCTTTAGGAAGATACCAACCGTTAACACCTTTAAGCCTTTGATGTGAGAAATTTGCGGTTGATAGGCAAGTCATTCATTATGCATGCTGACTTTAAATGTATTTGTGTGTGTGCGTGTGTGTGTGCCTGTGTATAGTGTAAGTGTGTCTCTGTGTGTGTAATGTGTGTGTGGAGTGAGCCTGTGAGTGTTAAGTGTGTAGTGTGTGTGTGTCCTTGCACATTTCTGCGAGGGCACACACCTGCTTTGAAAGAATATGCAAATGATTCTGCTTAGTATTTTAGCACGTTTTTCCTCTCTGTGCATTCAAAGCACCCTGACTACCCCACTTACTTTTCAAGGAGGTCTGAGCCATCAGTGAAAAGCGAACAGTTGACCTGACAACTGATTTTTTTTTAGTTTATCAGATTAACTGTTTTTGACCATCAACCTATGTAGGTTTAAGTAAGTGTGTAAATGTTTGTAAGCATGAAAGTCTTGATTTTACTTCCACATTGATATCCTATAATGTTTTTTGTTTTGTCTATAAATAAAAGAAAGTAGAGTATTTTTTTGTTCATGAATAGGGGTGTTTTGACAGTGTTCTACGTCGTTGTGGACCAAACCATCTGCTATTTTTAAATACTGTAACTGTTTTGTCTCTTTCCCGTCTAGTCTGCAAAGATGGAGCGACTGCCCCGATGTGATGAGTGAGGAGTCGTCGGTGATGGGCTGTGCCGGCCTGCCCCCGAGACTGAAGCGCGGCCAGGGCAGCCGGCACCTGGGAGTGGACATCACCTTTAACCCCGAGGACGAGGAGGCAGCGGGCGGCTACCCTCAGTACTTCAGCTCCTCAGGTGGGCTTCTGAGGAGTCATATGTGGAGCCAATACGGAGCATGTCAAAAGTCAAAGTCAAAGTCAGCTTTATTGTCAAAAACCATATGTCCAGGTTGCATACACAGAATTTGAAATTGCAGCACTCCCTAGGCCCACAGTGAACATTAAACATCTTATAAACAAGAAAATAAGACATGATGACAAAACATAACAATATAGACATAGCAAAAAGTACAATAGGCGGAGGGGAGAGGGATGTGGGTGGTGGTTATAGATGGTTAGTGTTCGTTTGCTTCATTAGGATAAGAGGTGTTCTTGAAACGTTAGAACATTGGGATTATTGTTCCAGTGTTTTGTGATCACCTCTTATCCTAACGAATCTAACAAACTGACCACCTAACAACCGCTAACACATAAGAAGTGATCTTGGAACACTGGAATAATTTTACAATGTTCTAACGTTCCAAGAACACCTCTCATCCTGTCGATATGCAGCATGTGGGTGCTGGCTAGGTGGTTAGTGTGTTAGATTCCTTAAAGTAAAGGCCCAGGTAGACTTCTATGTCAACTGTCTGTGGACGGTGGCCAGATGACCGTATTGACATACATTTTGACGTACGGATAGGCTGAGGGGACAGGCTGTGTACGGATTTTTTCCCCCGACAGATAGTGTCTGCATTGACCACACATGTGCAAACCTAATTGGGCAGGCAAAAGGCTGAGAAATCCAAAGAGCAGATGCGAGTGTG
This sequence comes from Setipinna tenuifilis, assembly GCA_030347295.1. Lineage (NCBI taxonomy): Eukaryota > Metazoa > Chordata > Actinopteri > Clupeiformes > Engraulidae > Setipinna > Setipinna tenuifilis. The sequence continues at coordinate 7,425,343 of CM059281.1, forward strand.
GGCAAGCGGTCAAACAAAATGAAGCTTTAAAACCACTAGCCTAGAGCCAAACAACCCTCATTAAATAGGAGATGGGTAGATTGTACGAGTTCATCCACTGTAACCTAGGGCTAGGGCTAAAGATTATTTTCAAAAGTTATAATGTCACACAGTTCGGCAGTGGACACAGTAAAACATTGATTCAGTCTGTGTCTCATAATTATGCTAAAACGAAATTTTAAATAGTTGTTGAAGGTGAGTCCTTGGCCTTGTTTGGCCACTATCCACACACACACACATACACACGCATGCACACACACACACACACACACACACACACACACATATATACATGCACACAGACACATACATAAACACAGACACATACACATACACACACACACACACACACACACACACACCCACACACACAGATCTATAATCATCTTGTCTGCCCTGTGGTCAGATGAGGACCTCATCAAGCGGATCTTGGCGGACGGCCAGCTACAGGTCTCCCAACTGTGTGACCCCCAGCAGCTCTTCTCCCAGTCAGACAGCGACATGGCCGACCTGTGAGTGACAGATTACTCTGTCTCTCTCTTTCTCTCTCTCCTTTTTCCCCCTCTCCTCTGTGTCCCCTCTCTGTCTCTCTCCATCTTCCTTCTGCCCCTCTCCCTTGCTCTTTCTCTTTCTCTCTTTGTCTCTGTCTCTTTTTCGCTTTCTCTTTATCCCTCTCCCTCTCTCAAATCTATTCAATTTTAATATACTTTATTGTCATGAGGAATCATACACAGAAGAGCATTTACAGTAATAACAGAAAAAAATTCAACAATAAAAAGTTATACATTGCTCGCGTATACATTAAAACACTGAACACATACATGCTGTTACACAGTTGAACAGTGCACAGTTAGTCTTTCTGCAGGCATGCATATTTTCATATTCTCTCTCTTTCATTCACTCTTTCTGTCCTTTTCCCCTCTCCTCTGTCCTCTGTCCATCCCCACCCCAGCTCACCCCAGCCCAGCAGAGCCTTTCTCTCTCTCCTCTCCTCTCCTCTGTTCCCTCCAGTCTATTCTTCCACCCTTGTCACGTCCCCCCCTTATCTCTTCTTCTGTAGACCCTAGTCTTCTCACCCCCTTGCCCTTATCTGATGAAACTTTTTTTAAAAATCTATACGTTTGTACTGTAGAGTGTGTCACAGCCATAAGGAACGTTTTTTTCTGATTACCGCCAAAGGTGAGCGTGAGGTGATTGAGAGAAGAAGGTCACATGGCATCTGAACATCTGCTCAGCATTCAACAGTTGTTTGCCAAGACTTTGTGTGTTTAGCCAATTTTTATATTCAGAGAGCGAGTGAGCCTGCCCTGGCCTTTCCCTGATTACTGTGTGAAAAAACAGAATTTGCAAGCGAAGAAAAGGGATCAAGTTGTCTCCAGGCAATGACTGCTGTCCTCTGCAGCCGAGGTAGCGAGAGAGGGGCTGGAGAGGTGGAAGAGGTGAGGCTAATGAATCATTTGTGTGTGTGTGTGTGTGTGTGTGTGTGTGTGTTGCTGGGGTAGCTCCAGTATTTTCGGAGATAAGACCGAGGTGATCTTGCTGCAGAAGCTCAACGAGCCCCAGCCGCCGGGAGCCGTCAGAAGGGAGCCACCCAAGACCGCCTTCACCAACCACACAGGTCAGAAAGACACACACACACATACAGACACACACACACACACACACACAGACACAGACACACACACACACAGACACACACACACACACAGACAGACACAAGCGCACACACACACACACACACACACACACACACATACCAGGACACATACTCAATACAACCTCCCAAAACCACCTTCAATAAACCACACTGGTCAAGAAGACATACACACGCACGCGCACACACACACACCGCCAGACATAAACTCAATACTACCTCCCAAAACCACCTTCATAAACCACACTGGTCAAGAACACATACACACGCACGCACACACACACACACCCAGACACATACTCAATACTATCTCCCAAAACCACCTTCATAAACCACACTGGTTAAGAGAACATACACATACAGATATACGCACACACCCACCCACACACACACGTACACATGCACACACCCAGACACATACTCAATACACCCTCCCAAAACCGCCTTCATAGACCACACACACACACCTAAGCAAACTCATACTCAATACATCCACCCACCTACACACACATACTACATACAAATACTTACTCAAACTTACACACACTCTCAGACACCCATGTTAAGACCCCAACAGTCAACATGTTCTTTCTCCTCGCTTCATGGTATCAGTACACTTACAATAAAATAACTTAATTCACACATTTACCAGGGCTGGGGTTGGTCCAGGTTGGAACTTGCACCTTGGTCATTTCCCACCCCCTACCCCATCCCTCTGTCCCTGTCCTATCAAATAAAGCAGTAAAAGGACAAAAAAAACTGTAAAAAAATCACACGTTTACCTCTGTCATTCTCTCTCTTTTTCCCCTCAGTGGTGACAGACGTGTGCAGGCCGCGTCCCCTGCCCCCGTGGGTGGGCCAGGCGGCCATGTGGGGCAGCTGGGGCAGTCTGGTGGTGTCCAGCGGCGTGTGCATGTGGCTTGGCCGCAGCATGAGCGAGAGCGTGGCCCTCATGTGGCTCGTGTCCTGTGTGGTCGGCTTCCTCGCCTCTTTCTGTGTGTTGGAGCCTCTCAAGGTTAGTAACGGACACACACGCGCACACACACACGCACACACACACACACACACACACAGACACACACACGCACACACACACACACACAGACACACACACTCACACACACACACACACACACATACATTCACAAACACGCATGCGCACTTATACAAAAAACCATCCAAGGGTATTATGAGTTTATAGTCAACAACACACTTAAATAATTGAATGATATCATTAATTATTGCCTTTGCTCTGTGTGTGTGTGTGTGTGTGTGTATGCATGTGTTCGAGTATATATCTGTGTGTGTTTGTTATATGATTGTGTTTGTGTGTGTGTATGCATGTGTTTGAGTATATATCTTTGTGTGTATGTGTGTGTTTGTGTGTGTGTGTGTGTGTGTGTATGCATGTGTTAAAGTATATATCAGTGTGTGTGTGTGTGTGTGTGTGTGTGTGTGTGTGTGTGTGTGTGTGTGTGTGTGTGTGTGTGAGAGAGAGAGAGAGAGAGAGAGAGAGAGACAGAGAAAGAGAGAGAGAGCACTCATGTGTTTGAGTATATATCTTTGTGTGTATGCATGTGTTTGAGTATATATCTGTGTGTGTATGTGTATATTTATATATCTGTGTGTGTATGTGTGTATTTGTGTATGCATGTGTTTGAGTATATATGTGTGTGTGTATGTGTATATTTATATATCTGTGTGTGTGTGTGTAGGTGTTGTGCGAGGGCCTGTACTACGCCCTGGTGGTGCAGCGTGTGCGTGCGGAGGAGCAGGACGTGCTGGTGGAGTGGCCCCGGGTGGAGCGCGTCACCCAGAGGATCCCCCGCGTACGGCCGCCGCAGGGCTTCGCCCTCTCACAGGCGCGCGACGAGGCCCGCAAGGTCCGCCTGCTCCACAGAATGCTCAAGGTGAAAATACACACACACACACTCACTCACACACACTCATACACTCACTCATACACTCACACACACATACACACGGAAACAGACAAACAAACAAACACACACACACACACGTGAAACACTCACACACACCAGAGAGAGCTTACAGCACACACATACACATACACACACACATACACACTCACACATACACACTCACTCACTCACTCACTCACTCACTCACTCACTCACTCACTCACTCACTCACTCACTCACTCACGCGCACACAGACACTCACTCACTCTTACTCACACACACACACACACACACACGAGTGAAACACTCACACACACCAGAGAGAGCTTAGAGCTGTGAGACCTTAGAAAAAATAAAATAAAAAAATGGACCACTTTTTAAATGATTATATCTTCTCAATCCGTGAGGCTACCATAATTTGTTAAACCATGCAATTTGAAGCTCAGTGCTCTTTCCAGTGATATCATGGTTTATCACTATGCAAGCAATGGTATGACCACTATAGCCATTCAAAAAAATCCTAGTTTTCTAACTCACCACATCACTTAAGATGATTAAAAAAGGGCAAAAGTGATTCATTGTCTCTCACTAAGTTGAGAAAGAAAACAAAATAAAAAGTGAATATTCGGGCAACTGAGGGCACCAGCATTTTTCACCTGCATCTTGGGAGGCAAACTTGACCTTTCAATTGACAATTCAGTTGTCAATTGGGTGGCATGTGGCTCATGTGCCAGGAGGATTCCATAACCCTTCATAACCCTTTAAGCTTCATGATGAAGATGTTGTCATTGCAGAAAGAGATAGAGGACACATTAAAGCTTAATGTCTCAATAAAAACCCCAGTAACCCATAAAAAGTTAGTTTAAAACAGGATCTGAATTTGGCAGTTTCAGAAAACTGGTAAAAATTAAAATACAAATGTGAGAAAGCACATTACACCTTTTTTGCAGGGGCGTTTTTTTTTTAATGACGGTAGGGGACGTCCCTTTGCTTTCATAAACCATGATATCACTGGGAGACGGAGTAAGCCTAAATTTGCATTGTTTTTTTTTATTAATTGATGATCGAGAATATATAGTCATAAAAAAGGGCAAAAGTGGTTCATTGCCTCCCAACTTGAAAGGTCAAGTTTGCCTCCCAAGATGCAGGTAAAAAATGCTGGTGCCCCCAGTTGCACGGGATGTTCATAAACCATGATATCACTGGGAAGAGAACAGAATAAGCCTTAATTTGCATTTTTTTTTGATTGATTGATTGAGGATATATAGTCATTTAAAAAGTGGTCCAGAAAAAAGATTTTCTGCTCCACCCTGTAAGTGTTGCAGCTTTTCCCACAGGCGGTGTCTCCCCTATATACATGCGGCACCTGTGCAGTGAGTCTGTCTCAAAACCGTGAGCACCCCCGCTGATCAGTAAGATCATGATCAAAGTAATGCCTTTTCATTTGAACACTGGGATAAGCCTTTGGTTGTAGTGCTTACACAAAGTCTCCCAAAGCCAAAGTTACTCAATCTGTTCATTTCGTAGCTGAAGAAGTTGCCAGAAGTCACCATTTATGTTTTTTTTTTTCTTTCGAATTTGCCCCTGCCCCCCTTAGTATGGTTGGGTATTTTTCAACTGACAGCACGGCTGTTAAAAACACGATCCCAGGGGGGGAAAATCACCGCACACTATCATTTCAAGAGAGTTTGACTATTAGTGCCTTAGCTGTTCACACGCGGTTTTCATTTTAACATTCCCAACGATGTGAAACACAAAGCGAACCCTAACCCTAACCCTAACCCTATAGTTCGGTAACAATATAGAACGTAAAGCCCACAGAGTTTTAATCACATTATCAATATATGCACGCATGTGACTTATGCCCTCTCACTTCCAGCAGCCTTTATAATACGCTCATATTATCTTACACTCTCATATTCCCACGCTACATATTCCCATGGTGAGATGTACACGAGCAGAATATTAACTCTCCTCTCTCATACACACACACACACACACACACACGGCGCACAACCAATTAAACACAGCATACACTGAAACACACAACCAATACACTCTGTACTAATTGTGCATTCAGTTTTTAGCTAATGAAGTAGAGCTGAGGTCATGAAGGTTGCATAGTAGCCTGTGAAAACATATTTGTGTTCTGTTAAAGTAAGGAGATGATATATTGCCCCTGTGGTAATTTGTAGTGAGGGTTGCATTACCCCCTTGTGGTTTGTCTAACTGTGGGCTATTTGCACTGATGTTGTCAGGGTTTTTTTGATGTTGTGTTAGTGTTTTGTGGTGGGTCTAACTCTGGTTTGTTTGCGTTTGGTGTCGTTGGACTTTGTGGTGTTGTTGAGTCTCTTAACTCTGGTTACGTTAAGCCTTGTGATGTTGTGTTAGTGTGTTGTGGTGTCTGTAACTCTGGGCTGTTTGCACCGGTGTCACTGGGTACTCTGTGATGTTGTGTTTGTGGTGTTGTGCTTTCCCTAACTCTGAGCTGCTTGCGTTGGTGCCGTAGGGGTTTGTGGTGTTGTGTTAGTGTTTTGTGGCGTCTCTAACTCTGGGATAGACACACTAAAAAAAGAACTGTAAAATAAAGCGTTACTGTGTGTTGTGGTGCCTCTAACTCTGGCCTGTGTGTTTGTGTCGTTGCTGTAGGGGTTTGTAGTCTACATGCTGTTCCTGCTGGTGGTTCTGCTGTTCAACTACGCAGACTCGGCCACGGATATCCAGCGGCAACAGCTACGCAATCAACTCCGCCACCACCTGCACACACCTGACTTCAACAGCATCAACAGGTATGTGCCACCGCCGCCGAATCTCTCTCACACACACACACACACACACACACACACATGCACATGTAGTGCACATGTAGTGCACATGCGTGCACACACACACAAACTCTTTCTCTTTCCCTCATGCTCTCTCTCACACACACACACACACACACACACACACACACACTCTCTCTCTCTCTCTCTCTCTATTCTACACATATCAAACACCACCTGCACGCACCTGCCTTCAACAGCATGAACAAGTACGTGCCACTTTCTCTGTCTCTATCTCTCTCACACACACACACACACAAAACACCTGCACATCTGGCTTCGATAACGTCAACAGTACGTGGCACTGAGTGTCACAGTTATGAAATGCATTTTCTCATGAGCAAATCCACTAAATAAGATAGATGACAATTTTAGAAAAAAGGTTTGAGCCCGATATAAGTCTAGTCTAAGTTCAATTTTAATTAATCTTTAAATAGTCTACACTGTTTTCACCTAAAGAGGTTTGAAGAGAAAATTGTCACAAATCAATGAGATCTTACATATTTATTTCAGAAAGACAAAGAGAGGACTGTTGTGAGAAGTAATCATTTCTTCTGGGTTCAGTGGATGCTTAACTATTATCTCCTTCTCTGTGTCTCTCCTGGTCTTTTGTGTCTCAGCCTCCTACCTGACCCCTAGCCTACTAATGCTGTTTCTTTCCCCCATTGAGTGGGTGTAATGCAAGCTAATGCGATTGTAAACCCCACTCAAGACTGTATTATGTGGTCACATCGATTTGTGGCTTTTAATCCTGTGCAAATTCATTCAGCCGTGAGGCAAACGCCCAACGAGGCAGTCGTAAGTCAATATAGCTGTCACGAACTCAGAAGAAAAAAGGGGAGAGACAGTCCAGGCCTTTTTATGTCTCTCTTTTCTGTTTGTTTATAGTTCATTGCACATTTTTTATTAGTAATATTAGTCATTTAAATATTAATAATTGTTAATATTACTATTTTTTTGCATTGAGGAAAGTTCCACACCTAGGACTGAAACTTCTGCACTTTGCACTTTTGGTCTGTCCCTGTGAAACTCTTTCAGAAAAAGGACTTTGAAAAAAGACTTTGTCTGCTTCTAATGCACTCTGTGTGAGTCCCTGCTGCTCAGACACTATTAGTAATACGCCACATAGAATAATTGACCATTTTATTTTTAGCGCAGTAACAGAATTTTTACATGACAGAGCAATACTTTAAATTCCTGTTTATGGAACATCATCACCCATGCCTAGATCTGGGCTATGTTAATGAACCTAACACCATGCTGTTTACACCATTAATATTTTGCTTTGTGCAAGGTGGGTATTTCTCAATCAGCAAAATGAGTGGAATTGTTATAGGAACCAAGATTGAATGTTTCTATGATGATGTTTATGTGAACCATGTGGAATCAATAATGGTGTGACTATTTTATTTAAACACTGAATCAAAAACCGTTCCCAAAAAGACATTTATGCCCTTCATGTAAGCAGTCGGCCAACTTGTATTTTTAATTGTGTCTTAATTGAATCAGCCTCTCCTCCATATCTCCTCTCCTCAGCTGTATTCCCCAGACTCCGGCTGCTGTATTGTTGTTAGTGTTTGTTCCTCATCCCCTCGCCCTGCAGGTGAACTGCACATTGCAGTGCGGTTTGTATTCAGTAGCCTTTCAAATGCCCCCTATCAATCTCTTCTGCTTCTGTTGTTCTCCACAGCTCTTAGTTACCCTGAGCAGTGACCCAGTGTTCTACCAGAGCGGCTCTTGGGGACTGGCGGGGGCACAGACATGACTTGTACCCGTCCCCAAAAAACCATGGCATTGTGTTCCCACATTTAAAGTCATAGCAACAATAATAACATTATTATTATTATGATGCAATGGTTTTGTATAGCGCTTTTGTAAATACTGAAAAAAAAAACAACAAATGTCCAAATGTGGTTAACTACATGGGGAAAACTCAACTCAAAACAAATAGCAGCATGCTTTAGACAAGATGGCAGACGGGAGTGGATAAGGAGGGAGTCAGTAGTTGTGTGACTGGGAAGGTCAAGCAGGAGAAGACATGATTGAAGAGATGAGCTTTAACAGAGTGTCTGAAAAAGGGAGGATGGGGACCATGACTGTGAAAGTGTCTGTCTGACTCTCTGTCTCTCTCTCTGTCTCTCTCTCTGTCTCTCTGTCTCTGTCTCCCATGCAGCCGTGAGGACGTGTGGCCGTGGCTGGCCAGCTCCTTGTTGCCGCGGTTACTGGATGGCCCCGCCCTGATGCGTGCCACGGGGAGCGTGCTCCTGGGGGCCCCCCGCCTCCGACAGCTCCGAGAGCCAGCAGGTGAGACGAGAGAGGGGGCAGGTGAGAGGTGATGGGGGGAGGGGGGGATAGGATGGAAAGAATGGGAGGGGCAGGGGGACTGGAGGAGGAAGACAAATATCAGGGAGGAGACAAGAGTCAAGGGAATAGAGTAGAAAGAAACAAATTAAGAAAGAAAGAAAGGCACTGAAAGCAAGACACTGAAAGTCAGACACTGAAAGTAAGACACAGCAAGAAAGAAAGAATGAAAGAATGAATGATTTAAATGTTACATTACATTACACTTAGCAGAAGCTTTTATCCAAAGCGACTTACAGAGTAAACAGACTATACACATACACCAGGTGATACAGGTGCCTTAGACACACACACACACCCTACACACACAGACTCATACAAGCACAAGGCACCCAGGTATAAAGAGTTGGTTAATGGAGAGTAGTTTTGTTAGAAAGGGAAGCAGTCTCAGTAAAAGAAGGCTCGTTAAATGCCAAAGGGTCAGTCTCATACAGTAGCCCAGCAAAAGGGAAGTCAAGAAAGAATAGAGCAGCAGACTGAGAGAGGAAAACAACTAGAAAAAAAATAAATGAAGAAAGAAAAAAAAGACACAAAAAACACAAACAAAGAAAGAAAGACACAGAAAACAAGAAGGAAAGAAAGAAAGAAAGAAAGGAAGGAAGGAAGGAAGATAGAAAAAAAGACAGAGAGAGACACAAAAAGAAAGAAAGAAATAAACAATCAATCACATGAGCCTGATACAGTGACCCAGGATAACACAGTCACTGAGGTGGGGAGGAGTGGCGTAAACATGCTCCTTTCTGAAAGCACAGCTCTTAGCCATCTGACTGAATGTCTATCACTCAAGCCACACTGAGAGCTTCCAGAGACTGCGTCTGATTGACAGACAGCCTTCGGTTATAGACAGCTCGTTCCCCCCTATTGTACTTTGGCGTCAGTAAGAGAAGGAAAATGGTTCTGGACAGCCTGGATGTCAGAATCAGTGTCAGGTTTTGGCTTCTGATATCAGAATGAAGAGTTTGTGTACTGACCTTCGTACAAAATAGTGCTTCATGGACACTGAGAATTTTGAGTCAATACGACTTTTACTGTTGATGTTTGACTATTGAAGGTTCACCTTATGAAGAGTAGCACATTCATACACAAATGTAAAGAAAATATGCAACTCGGAATCAGAAATTTACAAATGGAAAAATGCATGAAATGGGGAGGCTGCTTTTTTTTTCTCAGACCTGATGTTGTTTTCTCCATCAGACTGCCCATCTGGCAGCTCTTTCCCAGCATCCTCTTGGTTTGGCTGCGCTGTGAGGGACCACGCAGTGGGCTGGACTGGCCCGGGATCCAGACTCTCACCCAACTGGACTCTAAGCTCCAGCGAGAGGGGCGGGTAAGCTGAAAAAAACAAGGCTGTGTACTGCCAGATTTTCCCTTTTGGTCAAATTATTTAAACAGTATTTCTTAATTGGTAGTATAACTCCTTGAGGTGAAGCATCTTGTTTTTCAAGAGGGTGCTCTGAAAATGATTTACAACAAGCCCACACACACACACACACACACACACTGAAGCCTTCCCTCACCCCAAACATACCTCCTTTAGCTTAGCCGTTGGCACCCTCTCCTTAGCTCTTTTCCTACACTCCCCTTCACCGTCGTCGGTGTTTCATGTCTGTTGTTAGGCATATCAATACTATAAAGGTCATATGAAAATGTGCCATCTAATATCTATACTATCAATACTATTACCTACTATACAGTATATAATATTAATACTATAGTATCAGTACTATAAAGGTCAGAGCAGATTGTCATATATAGTACAGATACTACAAAAAATGGAGTGTTAAAAATTGGAGTGTAATTTTAACCCTTTGAGATTTAAAAGGTGACGAGTCGAAGTTACTTCAAATTTTGAAAGTGTGGGGGAGCAACACTCAACTTTCTACTGTGTAGATGGCACATTGTCATATGACCTTTATACTGATAATATTAGATGGCGCCCTTAATAATTAATAAAGCCAGGCTAGCACCTCCACAGTGTCTCCACATGTTATTGTATTTCGCAACAGTACTATGTCAGGGAACTCTCCTAAGGCTTTGGTTACCCTTAACCGAATTTGTGTAGCAGCCAATCAGTGAACAAAAAATAAAGGCAGAACCAATAGGTTTTGAGTTCAAATAAACTGCACACCCACTGTGAAGTAAACGTATGCCTGTCGAGAGTGTCCATACTTAAAGTGAAAGAGTATGGTAAACCAGACAAATATTAGTATGTAGTACTTGACATTTTCTAACCGTTCTTTTTAGTCTACGCCTGCTGCTTCTATTTTTAAATTGTGTGTTTCGTTAACCCTTTATTTTAAGGTTATTTTTTAGTGTATCTACATGTAACAACATGTAATATTATGTACTGGCACTGTACATGCCCATAACACATAACACTAACCCTAACCCAGTGTAAGTACATAATGTTACATATTCTTACACACTTTGTTACACTGTAACTAATTGATGCAACAGGGGCAGTAAAATAAGGTGTACCCTTGTGTTTGTTTGTTTGTTTGATTGTTTGTACAGGGCGTGGCACTGGGGCAAAGCAAGGGTGTACGGCAGCGGTGGATTCGTGCAGGAACTGACCACAGACATGGAGGTTTCCAGAACTCTCATTCAACACCTCGACGCAAATCAGTGGCTGGATCCACTGTGAGTATGTGTGTGTGTGTGTGTGTGTGTGTGTGTGTGTATGTGTGAGAGGAGAGATAAGACAGAGGAAATAATGACAGACTGAAATCATTTTAAAAAGATGTCAAGGAAGTGAAGCACTGTCTGATGAGTTTCCTCACAGTGCAATAATGTCAAATGTGTGGGCACATTTTTAATGGGTTGTGTAGTAGTCATATGCAATACAAATACATTTCTCTGGGTTTCTGTGTTGGTTTGTTTTTGCAGTTTATTCGCCTTGACTAAATGTTGCTTCCTCTTTAACATTTCTTGAACTTGTAGTGTTTCCTTTAGGGAGACAATTAAAACCGTGTGTGTGTATGTGTATGTGTGTTTGTGTGTGCGTGTATCGGTGTGTGTGTGTTTGTGTGCGTGTGTGTGTGTCTGTCTCTCTTTGTGTTGGTGTGTGTGCAGGACGAGGGCTTTGTTTGTGGAGTTCTCTGTGTATAACACAAACACCAACCTGCTGGCTGTGTTGACCTTCCTGCTGGAGTTGCCCGTGTCCGAGCGCCTGCAGTCCAGTTTGGACCTCAAGACATGCCGGCTGCACCGCCTCAGCCAAGGCCTGGACCTCCCTCTGCTGCTGACGGTAACTACCCACAGCGCTCGTGCACACAAGTCATCCCCCACATTCTCCCCCATAGCAAACACAGCAGTCTCAGGATGGCCCCTTTATCACTGTGTGAGTGTGTGTGTGTGTGTGTGTGTGTGTGTGTGTCTGTCTGTCTGTGTGTGTGTGTCTGTGTGTCTGTGTGCATGTGTGTGTGTGTGTGTGGCCTCATCAACCCGGTTTAAGAACTCAGCAGAGATCTCCGGCGTTGTGGGGATGACACTAAGAAGTCATCACCATGGCAACCACACTGAAGACATTTGTCTGTGAATGACAACATTGACACAACCTGACCCCCCCCCTCCCCTCCCCCTCTCTCCCCCCCCCCACTGCAGGTGGTTCTGCTGGCTCTGGTGTTGTTCTTCCTGGTGCGCGAGGGCTCGTGTGTGCTGAGGGAGGGCTGGCTCTACCTGCTGCGCGTCTGGAACCTGGCGGCCGTCTGCAGCCTGGCGTTGGCCCTGTGTGTGGCCGCCCTGCACCTGGCCCGCGCCGCTCGCGCCGACCGCCAGTGGGACGCCTTCCTGCGCCAGCCGCAGCGCCACGCCGACTTCTACGGCCTCGCCCAGCAGAGCCAGGCTCTGAGCGTGCTCAGTGCGCTGCTGCTCTTCCTCCTGGTGCTGAAGGTGAGAGAAGGAGAAGGAGAATCAGATGCAGTGTTTATTGCCTTATAAGAATCTTGTCTTGGTGCAGGCGCATTACTGTGGGCCTAGGGAGTGCTGTAATTTCAAATTCTGTGTGTACAACCTGTACATATGGTTTTTGACAATAAAGCTGACTTTGACCTTTGACCTTTACAGGTAACACAACATAGATAACATATAAAGATACGATAAAAAAGATAAAATAAGCAAGTACTGAAGATGGAAAATTTTGAAAAATTGTAATGGAAAAAAAACATATAGATAGACAATTATATGTTTCTATTGTCAACAATAGAAACATATAATCAAAAATAAAACGTACCATCACATCTCTTGTCCCAAGGAGCATTCAGTTAAATACAGGCACATAGTCACTGCAAAATTTAAATAGGCACCTGATCTATACCTGATGGTCAGAGTTGTTTTATAGGCCTATTTTATGTCTTTTTAGCTTTTGAGCTTGCTCTGTCCTTTTAATGTCTTAATATGTTTCTAATATTTTTAGCGTGTTAATGTATTAATGTTTTGTCTTATCACTTATTTATTGATGTGTGACTGAATGTTCTTTTGTCATGTTGTGGCTTCCCATGTGCAAGACAAATTCCCCTGGGGGCAATACAGGTTTCACAGGTTTCATCAAGTGCATTGCCCACATTCTTAGCAGAAAAACACTCTGTTATTGCTGTTAATAGCTGTGATGAGGACCTCATCAGGTCAGTTATGTAAGATGTGACTTGCTATCTGTAAGAGTCTTCTGTGGATTCTCTCTGAAAATCTGCCTCCACTGACACAGGCAATTTATTGTGCACACAGACGTGCATGTTTGTCCCCCTATTAAGAAACTGCCCAGGGTGCTCTCCAAGCAATTACTTTCACATTTAGTCACAAGAAAAACCGTGGAAACCCCTTAGGATTAAAAAGGTTGTCTGTTTGGCTCCCGATGTGATTTCCCTCCCCCCTTTTAAATGGATTCTTTTAAGATGTATTAGCCAAATCAGCTCCTTTTTTTCCCCCCTTTACTGTTTCACCCCATGACCCCCGACCCCCCCCCCCATCTCTGTCTCTCATCACATCATATCTTAAAACACATCTGTACTCCCTGGCTTTTAATAAAGTATAAATGTCTTTTTTATTTACTTATTCTTATTTATTGTTCTTATCAGTATTGTACTTTTATTACTTTTCCATTTTGCCTTTTCCTTTACACCAGATGTTGTCCAGTTTGTCTGTTCACTTAGCTTTGACTGTACAGCACTTTGGTGAAGAGTTATTGGTTTTTTAAATTCTGCTTTTTAAATAAACTTGACTTGATTTTTGTCTCTGCTTGCAGGCGTCTCACCAGCTGCGGTTCCTGAGGGAGTGGGCTGTGTTTGGCCGGGCGCTGCGTCGCTCGCTCCACGAGCTCCTGGCCGCCTCCCTGGCTCTGCTCCTCCTGCTGCTGGCCTACTCCTACACCGGACACCTGGTCAGAGCACTGCCCACACCGGCCCGCACACCCACCTCTTCGTGTTCTTGTGTTGTATTCTGTATCCTGTATAATGCAAAAAAACAATGGACAATGATATGAATCATATATTTAATGATTATATATGAGGCAACCACAGTAAAAAAAACATGTAGAAATTACAGTAAAGCTCAATCAGTCTGTCTATCAGTCCACACCGGCCCAACCGGCCCTCACGCCCACCTCTTTTTTTTTGCACTATACAGGATACAGAATACGGAACACAAAAATGGACCACGTTTTAATGATTATATCTGAGGCGACCACAGTTTCAAAAAATGTACAAATTACAGTAAAGCTCAGTCAGTTCTCTATCTAGTGATATCATGGACACCTGGTCAGAGCCCACACCGGCCCTCACGCCCACCTCTTTTTTTTTGCACTATATAGGATATGTTGGAAGGGGAACACAAAAATGGACCACGTTTTAATGATTATATCTTCTGAAATCAATGAGACGACCACAGTTTAAAAAATGTACAAATCACAGTAAAGTTCAATCAGTTGTCTGTCCAATGATATCATGGAGCATGGTCAGAGCACACACAGGCTTTCATGGCTGCTTCTTTTTTTAGCACTGTACAGGGTGGAACACAAAAATGTCAATTTTGAATTTATGTTTTTAGTTGTAGGTTAAAACGTAGATGAAAAATGTCAAGGCTTATTAGACTTTCTCAAAGTGCCTGAAAGGCCCTGGAACCCAGAGGGTTAATAATTTAAATCTTCTCAATCATTGATGCTACCACACGATTTAAAACCATACAAATTAAAGCACTATAAAGGCAGAGACGAGCAGCCCAGGTTCATAAAGTAAAAATCCTGCCTCATTGTTGTTCCAGTCAATTCACGAAACCAGCTGATCCTGATTAACACAACAGTTTCAGCTGGGTTAATGAGCTAATTAGTGAAGACACCTGTGGTAAGAGCACAGGCAGAAGGAATTAATGGGGGGACTTCTATTTTTTCCTCAAGCCAGTTGGACCACCTCTGTATACAGGGTGGAACACAATAATGAAGCACTTTTTAATGGTTGTATCTTCTCAATCATTGAGGCTGCCACCATTAAAAATACATACAAATTGCAGCTCAATCAGTTTTCTGTCCAGTAATATCATAGTTTATGACAAGGCAAGCAAGGGTATGACCACGATGGCCAAAAAAACTACCAAAGAAAACAGTTCTTCAGACTCGTCTTCTGACTTCAAACACTTCTAAAGTGACTGCCTTTGTTCAATTATTTCTATTGTATTCTTTGCAGAGGCCTTGCCAGTAGAAAACCAAACAAGTTTAATGTCTTTATACTAAAAACCCTGTTCTTGATTTTTTAACAACTAAATCTGTCTGTCTAAATGTCTTCCATGACTGTTTTTCAAGTATTAAAGGCAAATAATGATACCCTCACAAATCGCTTTCACCTGCTGCCAAAGTTATTGACACATCAGTAAAAGTCATAAATATTGCCCTCATTTCATGTCTGTTTAGAAAAAAAAATCACTTTTGTTTTTCAGTTAAGTTCTTGTTTACCTCTTTAAAATCTTTTTTTTCCCCTCATTCCTCTTCTTTGCAGCTGTTCCACTCTGTTTCTGAGGGCTATGGCAGTGTTGGCTCAGTGTTCCTGGCGTTGCTGGGCAGTGGTGCGCGGGGGCTGGTGTCCTGGCATCCATCGAGCCTGGTGGCCGGTGGAGGCTGCTCAGGCTGGGCCCTGCTGTTCCACAGCAGCTTCGTGGTCTTCAAGTTGGCGTTGCTCTGGCTGGTCACCTCGGCGTTGCTGCACAACTACAGGTGCGCTCGGGAGGAGCTGTACCGGCCGGCCGTGGACCTCCAGGACTACGAGATGGTGGAGCTCTTCCTCAGGCGCCTGAAGATCTGGATGGGCCTGAGCCGCAGCAAGGAGGTGAGTGAGAGCCACAGTAGGGGACAGAGCTCCTAACTGGGTTACACTTTATATCCCTGACCCATACTGTAATTGGGCACAGTGTAACAAAGTGTGTAACAATAGGTAGCATTATGTACTTACTTACACTGTACCATAGAGTTAGAGTTAGGGTTAGTGTTAGATATGTATAGTGTAAGTACATACTGTTACATGTAGATACACTAAAGAAGGATCCCTAAAATAAAATGTTACCCCTCATTGAACTGTCCTATAGTTTTGTTTTTGTTAGGAGTTGGTAGTTGGTTGTTGAAGGTAGGTAGTGGTAGAAGTAGTTGAAAACCTGATTGTACAGGAGCCTAGGATTTCATTCTCTTAACTAAACAACAAGCTGCTTAGCTGTGTGTCATTGTTCCTGCAATAGTGACATTAAAGATCTTTTTTTCCCCATCATTTATCTTTTCACCTATTAGTTTCGGCACAAGGTGCGTTTCGAGGGCATGGAGCTGCCTCCATCCCGCTCCTCCTCCACCAGCGACTGCAAGTCTCTGTGCCTGCCCCCCCTCGACACCCCCGAGGGTCCCCCCACCCCCGACAGCGTGGACGGCAGCTCCGAGACCTCGTGGCGGCCCGTGTCCTGGAGCCCCTGCAGCCTGGCGGAGGCCCCCGGCCAGAGCGCGGTGGTGCTGGCCTCGCTGGGCGCGGTGGTGGGCGGCCACAGCTGGAAGGAGCGGGCGGAGACGGAGGCCACGCTGCGGAGGCTGATGCCCACCTTCGACGCGCTGCTCCAGCAGCTGGACCGCGTCACCATGGCCACCGAGGAGCTGTACCGCACCGAGTGTCGCATGGAGCAGATGCAGAGGAGAAGCCGGAGCGTGGTGGCGACGGGAGCAGCAGGAGCCGCAGGAGTGGCGGTGGCAGCAGGGGCGACACGCAAAGGCAGCCAGGCCAAGCGCGGGGCACAGCATCAACAACAGCAGCAGCAGCAGCAGCAGCAGCATCAGCAACAACAACAGCAACAACAACAGCATCATCAACAGCAGCAGCAGCAGCATCAACATCAACATCAGCAGCAGAAACAGAAGCAAAAGCAGAAGCGCAGCACCAGCAGGGCGGACGACTCGACCCAGCCCAAGAGGCAGCAGCCCCAGCAGCAGCAGCAACACCTCAAGGCTCTGAACAAAGGAAGCAGCCAGAAGTCCCAGGGGGGGACAGAGGTGAGCAAAACCCCACATCGGGACTCCGGCATCAGTGTCATCAGCCACACCCCAAAGGCCTCCACCTCCAGTGCCATCCCCACGCCCATCCCCACTGCCACCCCCTCCTGCTCCTCCTCCTCCCTGGGTCATGCAACAGCAGCACCGCCTGGCTCTACACCCCCACCCATCCCCAGAGCGCTGGACTGGGACACGTCAAGCGACAGGGACAGGCGCACGCCCTCCAGCCTGTTCCGCCACCCGGCCCACACCACCATCGTTCCAACGCGCAAGCGCAAGAACAAGCCCCCACCACTCAAGAACAAGGTTCACCCAAACCCAGACAGGCCTGTTTCAGGACACCCCAAACCCTGAGGTGTCCTAGAAACACAGAACAGAGAAAGAGAGAGAAAACTGGTTTTGTTCTTTTTTTTTTTTGTTGTTGTTGTTGTTCAATTGGAAGAGCCTGAAGGAGAGACTATTGCAGTGAAGGAGAGCAGGCCAGGGCTCTAGGAGATTGGACTACACCATTGACAGCAGGTTTTGTCTTGGGTGAGTCCACGATGAAGAATTGTAAACATTGATAATTGTTGTCATGGTGATGATCGTCATAAGCTCGATTACAAAGAGGGTACGTAATGAAAGAAGACAGGATGCCAAATGTTGGAAGCCTGGTGGCCTCAGACACGGACCTCTTGATGAAATATAATTCCTGAGGAGTCAGTGGGTTTAAAGCTGGCAGAGCAAGGAGGTGCAGGACACCATTTTGTTTTGTTTTTTTTTGTTTGTTTGTTTGGTTGTGTACTCCCTTTGTTTTCCCCTTCCCAGTTCCATCCCTCCCCACCTCAGATTCTCCTGACCCTGGAGGCCAGTGGGAACGAGTCCCGACAACAGCACAGCTTGTGCTCACACGGAATCAAGAGGAACTCGGCAGACTGCATTTGTGGATAGCGAGAGATCGAGATTGTTTTACAGTGGGTGTGCCTACGACTACAAAAGCCGTTAGGTATTCTTTTACAATGTACTTATGTTGTCTTTTCTGTTACAAAAAAAAATGGAAGCTATTTTTTTTCAAGGTCACAGGTTATGTGTTATGTGGCCTTATAAAACAGTCTGCTCATCCACAATTTATACAAAAACACTCTCATGTACCACTCACACGTATAGTGCCACATTACTATTTGAAAATGCACACAGATCAATGCTTGCTTGGCACATGTATACATATTATTGCTTTAAAAAAAAAACTGGTGTGCACACACTAGATTTTGTACAGTTGCACACCGTGTACACACTCAAATGTATTCACACACATACATGTATACATACATACATACATGCATACATACACACTTAGGTTACCAGGGTGCTGATAACATGGCATTCCTCAGGACTTTAACCATCTGGTGTAAGAGAGGGGTGCTAAAGCCGATCTCAGTGTAGATTGTGGTACGGACATGTGACCAGACAGAAAAAGGAAGGAAAAAATTGCAATGTAAAAAAGAGGCGGTAGACAGTCATGAACATGGGTCAAAGTTTGAAGTGTAAGAGACAGGTTGAAAGGAAAGATGTATGCAGAGAGTTGTAGATGAAGGGAAGCCAGAGCAAGAATAGATGGGAACAAAGAGGGAAACTAAAAAAAAAGGGAAAGGAAAGAAAGATCATTCTCCTCTTTTCTACAGGAAGTAAACATGCATACACTATTCACATTAGTTACATGTATTGGTAGTTAATAGCTATTATAATGTGTCTATTGGAGTTTTAATTTTTTTTTATTGTCGTCATCAGAAAGCGGTCTAATGTAAATTAAGGAAGCACTTTGTATTGATGTATATATGTTCAGCATTAGTGAGGGTGAAAGCGTACGATGAAACATAATAAGCTTGGTACGAATGCCGGAAGAGATAGCTTCACTCACATTAGTCTACAAGTAGATTTACCAAAGCTTGCTAATCATGTATACATTGATTTATTTTAAATTAAAAAAATGAAGGTCTTTTCCTTTTGTTCTTAGCACTTTATCTCCATGTCAAGCTGTTATTGTAGACCATATTTAACATGTATTGTCTTGTCTGTTTCTCCCTCCCCCTCCTAAGAAACAGCTATTTAGAACAGTGTATTTTACAAGAATTGCATCAGGATATAACTGTTGCCACGAGTTTCTGTTATAGTGAGGATTCTATTTTTTTGTACCATGTTTTGTCGATAATTCCCCAAAATGTTTCCTGGAATATCAGTTTTCCCCCCCAGCATCCACAATGTTTACCACACAGTATCTCAGGGACATACATACTTTTCTCCAAACTTTTTGTTAACCAGATATATTTTTGTCAGTGTCTATTTCAGATATCAAATGAAGTTGTTGGATGGGTTTTCTCAATTTAAACCCAGGCAGTGTTCCAAAATTTTCTGATACATGTTCATGAACCCAATTGATAATTATAACAGGTTAACAAGCCATTTATACATTTACCAAGCCATTTTACCAGGTGACCCTTCTTATCATTGTGTTAAGTCAACTTGTGTATGTACATATCGGAGTGACCTGATGTATATATTATTAATAGTTTTATTGATTATGGTTTATATCTGTTCCCATAATATTAGCACTGACCAAGAGGGCATTCTTTCACAGAAACAAACATAAATCTAAATTTTTGCATCCCAGTTTTAACCTGGGCCAAGAAATTGTTTAAGCTACTTGGAAATGGACCGGTGGCTTTGTTGCAGAGAGCAGGACCTAGATGTGGACTTCAAAATCAAACCCGTCAATGTCGTGAAACAATACAGACAAAAAAAAACATTTAAGAAAAGAAGTAAATGACTTACAAGTGCCAAAGCTCATGTTTGTTTTTGTGCTTTTATGTGTTAAGTGCATCGTTTAAAAAACAAAAAAACAAAGTGTCCTTATTACATCCTTCATGTGTGTTCTGTATGGTTAAGGCATGAGGTTTTTTTTTTTTTAGTTTTGTATGGTATGGGTTTATTTACATCTGTAGCACTTCTCGTCCACTGCTTTTGCACTTGACAAAGTCAAATAAAGACATTTGACAGCTCTTGTTCCTACTTTTCAAGGTTGTTGATTTTTTTTTTTTTTTTTTTTTTTTTTTTGCCCCAGAAATTTTGCCCTGTTCAGAAATGTGCGAATAAAATGTCTGACCGAGTTAATGCGCCGCAGTTTATGATCTCAATATTAATGCGCGGGGTGATTCAAGATCAGACTGGAGATCACAATTGCACCCCAATTTCTGTATTCATATCGCAGAGGACCGTCTCGAAGCTTCCAACAGATAGCATCTGCGGAGAATAGCAAGCACAGAATAAGCTGTATTTATGACATGCAAATTTATGTGCACTAAAATAGAATAAAACAGCGATTCGTGGACAGGCAGGTGATTGGTTAGATGCCCTTCAGTTCCTCAGTTGGGGTTAATTAAAAAGACATTTTTGACATTTCTTTTCTTCAGCAAAGCACTGTGAACAACTGAAGTTATTATACACACCATGAGTTAAAATGATGAGGATATTTCAGAGTGGCTGCTTCTTATAGCATTAATCATGTTGTGTTTCGTCTGACTAAAAACAATAGCAATACTACTACTACTAATAATAATAATAATAATAATAATAATTCATTCATTCATTTAAAAAAGTAATAATAATCTTCAACAGCCAAGCATTAGTCATCATACACATCTGGTAATGTAAAAATCTGGTCTGAAACTGAGTGAGAATGATTAGCATTTGCTTGAGACACTCCAGAGGAAACAGAGATGAGGCATGTAAGACTACCACTACAGTCTCAGACTTTAAATTTTATGACCTTACAGCAGGGGCGATTTTAGCATCTGGTCTTTAGGGGTGCCCGGCCCCCAGTGCTAATCACACAACACTATTATTATATATAATATATTATTCATTTTGCACTGAGCCAGGGGGTGCCGAGCAGTTTCACGGGGGTGCCTTGGCACCCCTAAAAATGGTTTAGATTCGCCGCTGCCTTACAGTATGTCACAAAAGTGAGTACACCCCTCACATTTTTGTACGTTTTTTATAATATCTTTCCATGTGAGGCGTTTGAAGATATAACACTTTGCAACAACGTAAAGTAGGCAGTGTACAGCTTATATAAAAGTGCAAATTTGCTGTTCCCTCAAAATAACTCAACATACAACCATTAATGGCTAAACCACTGGCAACAAAAGTGAGTACACCCCTAAGTGAAAATGTCCAAATTGTGCTCAAAGTGTCAATATTTTGTTTTGCCACCATTATTTTCCATCAATGCCTTAACTCTCTTGGGCATGGAGTTCACTACAGCTTCACAGGTTGTCACTGGAATCCTCTTCCCCTCCTACATGACGACATCACGGAGCTGACCTTGAGCTTGAGACCTTTAGCTCCTCCACCTTCCGTTTGAGGATGCCCCACAGATGCTGAATTGGGTTCAGGTCTGGTGATATGCTAGGCCAGTCCATCACCTTCACCCTCACCCAAGGCGTGGTCATCTTGGAGGTGTGCTTGGGGTCGTTACCATGTTGAAATACCGCCCGGTAGGCTCTGCTGAAGTGTAAAATGATTGGATCTGCCTTTACCTGATCGCTAACATCTGGTCCTGACGTATGCAATTAGTCTGGCTATAAGCCTACCTACACACTACAATTCAAATGTAGCACAAAGTCAACGTCATTGCTCACAAACACTCCTTCTGTTTGTTGATTGGTTAGGCAAGATTCTGCCTAAGGAAACCATGTAAATGAAACTACAGCCAGACCCTCTGTACAAAATGAAACGAAGTACCAAGTTAGTGTGTACAAGGGTGTGGGTATTACAGTTTTTCCCAACTGCTAAAACTAAATTTCTAAAACCTTACCCTATTTTTTCAAAACTGTGAACACAAACTCCAATTGTGTACATGCATTTCCCAAAACTCCTGACTCTTGTTGCAAAAGTGCACTAATGCCTCATAACAGTTTTAGGTGTGCTCAAAACCAAACAGAAACAACACTGTCAAAATGAAATCACAATGAAGCAGTTAGTTAACACTACACCAAAAAATCAACAACACAACATTCAGATGCATACAATAAGCATTTTCAACTGAAAAAAATCATATGTATATGTACTGTACATAGAGTAAAATAAAGTGGTAGTATTAGATTACTTGCTAAAATACATTTTAGGAATGCAGTACAAATGAAAACTACAAGTTCTGTGTACGGTGCTGCAAACCTGCAAATCAGATCACTAGGCTTCATCACGCCTTTGGGTTGGGGCAGGCCACAGCACCTCACCCACATCACAAGCAATGATGTCCCTTGCCAGACAACAGGGAAAGAATGCCTGACGGGTCACATCCATCCTTGAGACTGTTCTCCGCCTACGTCACAGTCCAATTCCATGGCCTCTAAGAGATTTTGTAGCTCATCATCAACCCATGGACAAGAATATGATCTATAATGGTGACTAATTTTGTTAGTCGGAAAAAATCACTTTCCTCTTGCTCTACCTCCTCTTCCTTGCTATGTCCCTCACACTCTGACTCTCTGTCCTTTTTGTCTCCGATTGGCAGCCATTTTTAAGCTGCAACCTTCAACAACCTGGTGGCTCTCTCAACTGGCTTACATTGGTGGTGTCAGCTCATTTGAAATGAAGTTAACTCAATTCAGACCCGTTGTGCCTAACTTATGGCATTTGGGCTCTATTTGTGATTAAATGTTAAAAAGATTTGTTATCGTTTACCATTTTGCATTACATGTGTTAAATAATGCAAAATGTGTTTAGAATTTTGCAAATGGTGTTCTACTACAATACCGGTCAAAAGTTTTAGAACACCCTAATTTTTCCAGTTATTTATTGCAATTGAAGTAGTCAAAGTTCAATGAATACCCTGAAATGGTACAAAGGTAAGTACTGAACAGGCAGTGGTTAAAAAATAATAATTCGTTACCCAAAACATACCCGAAAAATAATGTACATTTCAGAATTATACAAAAAGGCATTTTTCACTGATCAGCAGCATTGAAGGTTAAATCAGCCTTCACAGCTAGTGCTACTAATTCCTATAGGTGTTCCAACTTTTCTTGATTACTTACAACACCCAATGTTGGTTGAAACCTAGTGTTGAAACACACACTGTGGTACCAGACCCTCAGGAGCATCAGGTGAACAGTATTGTACTGCAGAAAGTAAATGGCAAGGAATGGCAAGGAAAAAGCAATTAACATTTAGAGAGACAGACCATCATAACAGTGTTAGTCAGTGAGTACAGTTTTCTTCATCATCAAAAGGCACTCAAAAACTGGGGGAAACTGACAGGAAGTGGTCTGGCAGACCCAAAGCCACAACTGAATCAGAGAACACGTTTCTAAAAGTTAACAACTTGTGTGATAGGCAGCTCACAGGACGACAACTTCAAGCACAGCTTAATAGTGGTCGCAGTAAGCAAGTCTCAGTTTCAACTGTAAACAGAAGACTTCTAGCTGCAGGTTTGACAGGATGAGTTGCAGCAAGAAAACCATTGCCAAGACATCAGAATAAGACAAAGAGGCTTTCCTGGGCAAATGAATCGGCCATTGGACTACTGGAGCCTGGAAGAAGGTATTATGGACTGATTAATCAAAATTTCAAATCTGGTTCATCATGCAGGACCTCTGTACAGCATTGAGTAGGTGAGAGGATGGTTCCACAGTGTATGACACCAACTTTCAAACATGGAGGAGGAAGTGTGATGGTCTGGGGCTGTTTTGCTGGACCCAGGCTCGGTCACTTGTACAGAGTGAGCGGCATCCTGACCCAATATGGCTACCACAGCATTCTGCAGCGCCATGTAATACCCTCTGTTATGCGCCTAGTTGGTCAGAGGTTCATCCTACAGCAAGATAATGACCCAAAACACTAGTCCAAACTATGCCAAAACTACCTCAGAAAAAAAGAACAAGATGGTAAGCTTGAAAAAATTGAGTGGCCAGCACAATCTCCAGACTTAAACCCCATCGAGCTGGTTTGGAATGAACTGGACAGAAGAGTGAAAGTCGAGCAACCCCAGAAGTCAAAAGTTTAGAACACATTTTGGTTTGTAAATTGATTCCATGATGTTTTTGTCAACTTAAATTGCTTATTTGTTCAGTGCTTTCATTTTTAGAGTGCAATGACACAATAAATTGAATGATTTTCAGTAAAAAACTGGAAAAAGTGTGGTGTTCTAAAACTTTTGACCGGTAGTGTATATGTGAAAACTGTTTAAGGTATTGACAAAAGAGTGAGCAGTTGTGAGAAATAGTTTAAGGAATTTAGAAACTTGTTTAGCCAATAAGTTTGTGTGCTTTAACAATTGAGGAAAACACATTCTGCAACACATTTTCCTTAAGCACCCTGTGGAAAGAAGTACTGAAATACATCTGTGAAAATACAAGTTATATAAGCACCATAAGTAAACAGAGATACTTGTCTCATAATATTTTATTACATCAAATGCAAATACAGCCACACAGCTCCCACTCTTCATTTTAGTGTTTTCTATATGTGTTTCTCTTCTAAGGCCATCTTGGTTTGTTTTTTTTTTTTTTTTTCATCTCGCTTGTTAATAAAGAAAATTTCAAAACAGACAAAAACTCATTCGCACAGACAGACATATGGACAGACAGACAGACAGACAGACAGTCACACAAAACACAAAAACACACACACAAGCGCACCTACCCCTCTACTCCCTGCACATGACCGGACCAAAGCTGTTTTCTTATTTATAGGGGTATGGCAGGCGGAGGGCTGTGCTGCAGAATTGGCAAACGTCTGTCTCAAGGACACAGTGGAGTCTTTCTTTCTTACCAAGTTGTTTTTTTTTTTTTTTTTTTTGTGAACCCATTTTTCCATGCAACTGAGCCATATTTCATAACGTGACCTCCCTGTAACCAACGCCAAGCTGGGCCAAAGAGGTTCTAATTAGTTTAGCACTGCAGCAATCAATTAAGCTACAGCAGAGACCGCACACAGTATAGCTGAGAGGTGTTTGTGTGTCTGGGGTTTGTGTGTCTGGGGTGTGCGTGTGTGTGTGTGTGTGTGTGTGTGTCTGTGTGTCTGTGTGTGTGTGTGTGTGTGTGTGCGCGGGCATCCACATGAGAGAGGGGGAGGGAGGAAAAACCAAATGGAAATTGGCTGAAAGAGACACTAATGTCTGAATGAAATCAGAAAAAGACAAGACCGCCAGTTCTGACACAGTGATGCTTGACTCAGGCAGCTAGAAAATTGGGTATGGCAGTTTTACTGTATGTGTGCATGCAATGTGTGCCTGTGTGCTTGACAGACAGCGCAGCTGCAAAACAACTTGAAATTTGAATTTAAAAAAAAAAATTGCCAACAGGGAACAGGGATATTTTTTTTGGGGGGGGGGGGTAGAGTTCACACGAAATCTGTAAAGTCGTCCACTGTGGAGACCAGCCTCTTGCGCTGGCCCGAGTCTGAGGCCGAAGCGCTCTGCTGGTGGGCGGACTTTGCCTGCATGGAGGCGTGGCTTTGTGTGAGCGAGATCCCTGGAGTGGGCCGTGATTGGATCTCCTCCTGAGCCTACAGGAAATAAGAGAAAAAAAAGAAGAAATCCACCAATTTAAAACAATTAAAATCAGTACAATCAAACATTGAAGTACACTGAAGTGTCATTTACACCAAGAATACAAAACTATGACAATGCCTTTTCAAAAAGTTCTGCCATTAAAAATGACGTCCTTCAGTGTGAACGCTCTAGACACATTGTGTGATTTTCAATGTTGCTTTTTAACAAAAAAAGTTTTTTCTTACATTAATACGTATGAACGCATTCCATCAGCAAACTAAAGTGTTCTTTTTAAGTCTGAATGTGATACTTATACACAGCTGGTGAGCTGCCATGCTGTTCTATTCATTTTGAGACTATGGGCACAAACAGCTTAAAATACTAGGGAGATAAAGCTTTTGCATTTCTCAATGTATAATCACTGTAGCGAAGGGAAGGAGGAGTCACCCCATCCGCCTTCGAACCCAGGTCTCAGGGATAGCAAACATGCACTTTGACCGCAACGCCATTGGCATGACAAGTCAGAGCACAACCATAACTCTAGTGATGGTCACTCCATCACAATCACAATAACATCTAAAATGGAATAAAATCTTACACACGAGAGCTTTAATGGTTCATTGGTTGCCCTGTTATCACTTTTCTTGAAAGATCGGTTTGTTTTGTAGTGTGGTGGTTAGGTGCAAAGCCAGAGGGGGGGGGGGGCATCCAGACAGAATGTCAAGGGAAGAGGAATGAGGAAGGAGTAAGAGAGGAGGATGAGAAGAGGAGGACAAACAGACAGACAGACAGACTGAAGAGAGACTTGAGGAGGACGGAGTTTAAAGAGACCTGTGATAGAGGCCTTACCCGAGTGCGGATGCGTTTGATGTGTCTCAGTCTAGCCAGCCATTTGGAGGCGTACGCGTCTAGAGGGTTGGCTCGGTACTGATGCACTAGAGATGCCATCTGAAAAGCAGAAGAGAGAGAGAAAAAAAAGAAGTGTCAAGACAAGTGTCATCCCAGGCATCACTCTTTCCTTGACAAGCCAGTCCGATTCGGCAAACGCTTCAAATGCACTTTTGCTCCTCCTCAAAAGACACTTTTTTTTTGCCAAATGAAATATGCTCCGCTAAAAAGTTTCCCCCTGATGACCGCTGGGCTCTTTCCTGTCCAACATTAATATTCTGCATTTCATTTAATCAACAGCGCACAACTTTCAGGTTCTCGACTTGGGAGGACGGGGGGGGGGGGGGGCGGGGAAGAGTTCTCCTGGCCTGTGGTGACTCGAGAGGCAACTTGGCTTCGATCATTAATTAGACCTAAGGAGGCTTAGATGCCGTATCTGGTCTCTGTGTCGGGGGCGGAGGGGAGGGGGGTTGGAACCATAGGGGGGTGACTCAGCAGGAGAACCAGAGAGGAGTTATGGCACAAGGCATGAATATTCATCGGCATGGGGTGGGGACCACATAAATTATTCTCACACCACATGCGCCACATCACATACAATGCATGTTGAGCACCAGCCAAGAGTTTGGACACACTTTCTCATTCAATAGTTTTTTTTTCTGTACTTTTTTTGTTTTCTATATTGTAGATTAATACTGGAGACATCAAAACTGTGAAGGAACACATGCTGAAGCTGCTCCCCTCCCTCCTCACAGTCCATTCAGCACACAGCTGGAGGTCTTCAGTTATCATTTACAATGGAAAAAAACTATGAAATGAGAAAGCGTGTCCAAACTTTTAACTGGTACTGTGTGCGTGCGTGTGTGTGTGTGTGTGTGTGTGTGTGTGTGTGTGTGTGTGTGTGTGTGTGCGTGTGCATGTGCGTGTGTGCGCGAGTACTGTGTGTGTGTGTGAGAGAGAGAAACTCAAACTCAGGGTCACCTTCAGACAATACAAATCAAGGAATACAAACACACTTGTAGGTACCAGTGACGTACTAAAGAAATGCAAAGACATTGTGAGAAATTGAACCAAGCACCCACCACCAAGAACAACTATTAAGCATTAAGCTTTTTATCTTTATTGTGTCATCCTTGCTATTTGGGTAAGAACGCATTATGTAAGAACACCGCATTATGTAAAAACCTGACAAAAAGTAATACATTTTGAATCCATTGAATCCATTATTACATAATGCAATGTAAAAAACTATGCATGAGAATCATCTCTATACGTTATGAAATTTAGTTTAGAAAAAAAAATGTCAGCTCAACTCAAAGAAGCTGAAAGAAAGCATGTGTGAGTGTGAGAGGAGTTGTGGGAGGGTGACTCACGTTGGCATGCAGGGCCATCTGTCGAACCAGTAGCGGAAGGTTCCGGTCTGACACTATTTTGGCCACAGTGGTGTCCACCAGGCCCTCCAGATCTGACCACAGCACAGGACACAGACAAGACATGAGCAGAGAGTTCTGGGGTGGCAGTTTTTTTTTTTGCTACACTTTATTTTACCGTCCCTGTTACATCAGTTAGGTGCAGTATCACGAAGTGTGTAACAATATGTAACATTGCAAACTTACACTGTACCATAGGGTTGGAGTTAGTGTTAAGTAGGTAGAGTGTAAGTACATAATATAACATGTTGTTACAATTAATATTCTCTGCACTCTACAGGGTTTAATGGCAGCGTTGAAATGCTTTTATTTCTACTATGAATCAGTATGAAGTTAAATCACCCCCCTCTTTCCAGTGTTGACCTTTGTTTCTCAACATTTCTCTTCTCTATTGCTTTCCCTAGACTCTCATTCTCTCTCCTTTTCACTTTTACCTTTGCGGCACTGCAGAGTGACCAGGTTACTGTCGTAGTCCAGGGGCTTGATGACAACTTCCACAAAGTTAAACTGACCCTGAGGAGAAAAACAAAAACAAATTATGAACACACGTGTACAAGACAGCGTGTGTGTGTATGTGTGTGTGTATGTATGTATGCGTGTGTGTGAGTGTGAGTGTGTGTGTGAGTGTGAATGTTTCTGTGTGTGTGTTTGTGTGTGTGTGTGTGGACATTTGCATCAACACGCCTCATACCTTGATGGTTCCGAGCTTGTACTCCTCGGAGGAGTCATTGTAAACCACGACCACAAAATCATTCCCGATGTGTCTCTTTTTGTTGCAGCAGCCTTTGTCCGACTCCCTGTTGGGCATGAGTGTGGCGATGTGAAAGATGGCTGCAGGGGAGGTGAGACAGGAAACGCCATTAGTCACGAGCACAGATCTCTTCAGATCACAATGCAGTGCCACTGGAGTCACCTTGCTGCTTTTAAGTAACAAAAAGTGGTTCATGTTGCGCACTAAACTCAGATGCAAAACAACAATATATTTAACTAGAAAAGCACTGGGATCAGCGCAGACCTCTGCCAAGGCAGCTTAAGTCTCCACTTTATCATTCTCACCTTAAAACATTAAAAGACATTAATGAGATCCAGAATACTACCAGGATCCGGATTATATTCTGCGGTTTGGCAGACCTTATGATGGTCTTATACTGAATTTTTTTACTAGACATTGAGTTATAAGCAAAAATATCCAAATTGCCCCTATCTCGTAATGGTGAAGAATCCTTTAAAATTAATCCTGGATCCAGATGGTTATCCGGATAACCACCAAAAACAAATCAGTTCTAAGTTAGCCCACTTCTGACCTATCCTGAAAATTTTTATTTAAATCCGTCCATAACTTGTTGAGTTTTGCGAATAACAAACAAACAAACAGAAGGACAAACAAACCAATGGTGGCGAAAACATAACCTCCTTGGCGGAGGTAAAAAGCTGAACTCTGATGACATGATAAAAAAGCAGCTGGAAATGTAAATAGCTGTATGGTACACAGAAGTAATTCTGCATGACTGTAGGCACAAAAAAAACAAAACAAAAGCAATGCCTGGGCGTTTCATTTCATTCCTGAACTCCTCAGGCTTCATTTCACACTGTTGGGAAATGTTTAAAAGGAAACCTTGTGGGAACTGCTATGATGCTTACAAAGGAGTTCTTTTGAAAAAAAAAAAAAAACAGCACGGAATACTTAAAAGCTGCAAGATTGAAGGGAAAAAAAAGAGAACTGCTTGTAGGCTGTGAAATAGGCAAACATACCCTGAATACAGAATCCCCTCTGTTTATTGATTTCTTTGAGTTCTTCATTACATCTGTTTTAATTATTTCTTCAGTGATGTATGCATGCTTAAATACAGCACACCCTTTTTGATAATGTTTTATACATGTTTTGTCATTTCCCGCTTTCGGATAAAAATGTACTACACGAGCAAACTTGACTAGACTTGACGTACCCTGCATGATGTCATCGTGCCAGCAGTAGGTGAACTCCCCGTCATCCCCGTACTGGTCCAGGCCGCCCAGGAAGATCTGGTCCGGGTCGCAGTCTTTGAGGTGGATGAGTTTCCCCAGGCCTGTCAGGAACTGAGCGTAGCGATTTGAGCCGTACTCGTTGGAGAGGATAGCCACCTCATTATTCACCTGCAGTAGTCACCAAAAAACACGGTGGGGGGGGGGGGGCAGGAGTTGTCAGAGGCACTGTTCATCATGGAAAAGCCTCGCTGCTGGAGTTTCGACTTTTTTACTGTCAAAGGCTGACTGACAACAACATACTGCTGTCATTCTCCATGCTGATGTCCTGGAAAGGACCATGCCTACCTACCACATCAGCTATGTGCATCTCAATAGTACTTTAATGCAGAAGTTTTGGAAGTTTGGAAACCGTAGACTAACTTGTAAAAAAAATTATGTCTGTGTTAAATTCGATGTAGACCAAATGTGTACTGTCGTTCAGCCTTTTTGCCATTATTAATACACTTTTTACAATAAGTACTCCCTATAAATCATGTATAAATGTATTTGTTAACTCTTAATTACCACTTTGTTCATCATTTGTTAACCTTTATTTTGTTTTGTTAAACTTTATATTTGTTACCATGTCTGCACCTCTTTTCGTTTTTTTATACAGACAGCCAACAGACAAGCAATCACAATATAAATGTGTTTGTAAATGATTTATTGATAAGAAATAATGTGAAGATAAAGGTTAACAAAGGATGAACTAAGTGTTAATGAAGACTTCACAAATACATTTATACATGATTAATAGGGACTAGTTATTCTAAAGTGTTACCTAAATATCTTCTCACACAAAATGCGTTATCTTAAAATTCTGGCATAATTTACCACCTGTCTGAACACCCAAAGTTTCAAGACCTTCATGTGAGTGTAAACACATAGTGTGGAAGTGTGTAGAGATACACGTCAGGTGTTTATAACAGGTGAATGTGACAGGTGACACATATCAGTAGCTCACCTGGCCTGCTCCTACGAAAACCACGCCGATCTTATGGGTGTCATATGGGGGCATCTGGTCCAGGACCTTCACCGCTCTGTCGATCAACTGGAGCCAAAGACAGAAAACGCCACTGTAAACATCAAACTGTACTCACAGGCAGATGGTGGAGATGCCCGCTTCAGGAAGCTGGAAACCTCGTCTTGAATTCTTTCCGCTTGACACTTTACACAAGGGATTTCCCTGATCAGCCAATTAAAATGTCTGATGATTTGTGTGCTCATTATGATAATCTGGTTCAGAAAATGGTTGAATCAAATACGTGGCAGGGTTTTTTACTTTCTGAAGCCAGGACTGACCCCTCTGACCCCTACAGCAGCAAAAGTTCAGCTTGAGATGAAAACATAGGCAGTTGAGGACAGAGCCATGATAGTGAACATATTGGCATAGCATAAATGTTAACACATGTTAACATCAGAAAACGTGTATAGGATGTATGCTTGTAGGCAATGTTGGTTCTACTGCACATGGGTAACCTTGCCTCAAGCTTAATTTCCCATAACGCATAAGTCCCTTCTCCCCTTTATCAGCACTCTTGACTCGGTCACGTGCATTAAGAGAGCTTTAAAAACCCACCTTTTTAACTAGCATATGAGCGCTAACTTACCCACTTGTTTTTACACCATATTGTAAATAGTTTTTTATTTATGCTAATTAGTGAGGCAATCGTGAGTGTTTTGAAAGGCGCCATTGCACAAATGTAATGTGTTGCTGTTGTTACTAATATTTACTACTATATTGTTACACTATATGTTATATGTTGTTTATTATAAAAAAGTTTCCCTGCTGTGTAGTTACCTGAGCAGTTTAAAATAGGTGAATGTTGATGCAGACACATGTATAGCGGCTACACTTACTTGTGATTTAGGAAGCAGAAGGGGCTTGTTGGCCTCATTGCCAAAGAAGGGGGAATGGTAGAGCTGCAGGAACACAAAGCTGTGGGCGAGAAGCAGACGAGAAGTCCAAATCAATGAAAGGCAACTGAAGCAAAGGAGATAATACAGAATGTTTTCTGTGCTCTCAAGGTTGGCTCTCTTTTGATACCTTATATGTTAGGTACCCTTTACAGACAGATCTAGGATAACGGACACATTTCAATAAACAGATTAAAAAGATATTGGGCTAGAACGTTTGATCTTGCAGATCAGGGCTATGCACATTGCTATCCAAGTGTCACTACTCATGTTGAAATCTAACGTTTTATGACTTAATTACACTGCTGATGAATTGTAAATGTAATGCAAGTGAATGGGGTTGCTTTTGCAACTGAATCAAAGAGTAGTTGGCTAGGGGGTGAATCCTGCAATATTGGTTAGGCAAACTTTTTTGCCGCATTAAATGAAGTGTTCTATGCCGAACTCAATTTGCCAATTACCATCCTGGTATCCTTGAAAAAAATTTCTATTGTGGGCAAAAATTCAAGATGCCCCTGAAATATTACATTTTTAACTTTTTGTTACTTTTGAAACTATATATTTACAATAAATAAAAAAGCCTATTTTAATAAGAAGAATAATACATTTTATTACAAGTGCCTTTCAGAACACCCAAGGACACTTTACGAGAAAAAAAAACAAAACAATAAAGCACAGAAAAACTGAACAAAATGAAATGGAACAGTGCAATCACAGTGAACTATCTGAAACAGGTACAGGAGTTTTAAGTCTGGATTTGAAGAAGGGAAGAGAACCAATGTTAGGGATGTCCAGAGAGAGTGAGTTTCAGAGTTGGGGGGGGGGGGGGGGGGGGGGCGCCTGAAGGCTGTGCTACGGAGGCGGGTGGAGGGCACAGTGAGGAGGATGGAGGAGGATGATCTGAGGGAGTGGGAGAAGGTGGCAGTGTGGAGAAGACTCAACAGATGAGGGGTGAGGTTATGAATTGTCATAACCATTGTCAATGGTGAGGGAAAGACTGTCAGCTTTGGAATTTACAGCTTTTCAAGCATGAAGACCTCTACGCAATTGTGAATAGTGGGGAAAAAAATCAACAAAAGTGGGCATCTACATTAAAATAAGCCTGTTATTGCGTGATAATGGTTTGGAAGTTGTCAACATGCAGCACACTGAACAACTCTTCACTTGTTATTGTGTGGGTACCATGTGCTGGCAAATATCTGAAATATGTGGCCAAATCATCTATTTGAAAATGAAGTGGAGAAGAAAAATAAGTAATCGGTGAGAACCATTTTCAGCCATTTTTTAAATTATCAACAGATGTAGCTGAGAGGCAACCTTTCTTTTTGAAAAGTAACCTTCCCATCAACAGAGTGTACCAAATGTAAATCCTCTCCAAAAACAGAAAATCTGGTTCAGAAACCGTAACAAAGGACTCCTACCTTTGGCTATTTTCCCTGGAAGACCAGCAGATTAACACACTATTATGTCAACAGTGGTGCACAACAACCCCAGGACATCAAAGACTGCCAACCTGTCTGTCAATCCACCAGAGATTCTCAATGAGGTGATTTAAAACTCCCTAAATTTTTAACCTTTTCGCGCCTCTCTTTTACTGTAAACACCAAACTACCAGGTTGATTGTCTCAGCTTTTTAAAAAGTATTTTTTTTACCTTTTTCTGCCTTCTTTGAGACAGGACAATTAAGATGGTGACAGGAAGTAAGTGGGGGAGAAAAATGGGGAAGGACTGGGAAATGGCCGCAGGCCGGATTCGAACCTGGGTCCCCAAGGCCACATGCCCGTTCATGCTTGGGCTCTAGCCACTGTGCCACTGTGCCACTGCACCCCCGATTATCTCAGCTTTTTTTAGTGTGTATTGTGGCATGCTGAAGAATGCTTCCTAGTGGTGAAACCATCAACAACAATTCTGGAATAATCAATACGGTTTTGTGCTCACAATGACACATTGTGCAGTCTAGCGTGCATTAAATTACATTCACACAATACAAATTCAGATTTGACAAAGAGGGCTAATCCTTCCTTTATCCATTTGGGTCTTTAGTCACAGTAGACACGGTGAGTTGAGAGTGAGTATTTATCATGATTTTTTTGGGCAATTCCAAATTATGGTTGTGACAGAGCATGCTCTACTGTGATAGCAAATACTCAAATTTCATGTAATCATTTATGTTATACCATGGCATTGGTGCTATGGATGTAACCAAAAAGTCCATACTCTGTGGAATTGCCCTTAAACATTGTTCCAGCTTCCTCCAGCTAAAACTTAAATCAATACTAAAACATGTGCACCCTGTTTAACTAAACTAATCTATACTTGAGCCACAAGGAAGGATACCCACCGTACCACACTACTCATTTTAGTAACACTAAGAAACACACGTGTGTGCGCACACACCGACACACAATGCGCCAAATCCGTTCAGTTGAAAGAACGAATGAACAAAGTGACTGAAAGAAAGGAGGAGAAAAGCAGACAGGAAATGGTCTGGTAGACAGATCAGGTCCATTGTGGGGACCCCATATGGTGAGGGCAGCATTAAGACATTTAGTCGACGTGGTCAACTAATGCAGCCCTGCTGTTATTCCAGATCATTACGGTAGGCCGAGTTCCTCTTCTTCTGAACCCATCTATGCCTCAGCCCTGATTCAAGCAGCCGTCAGCACGATGCCCCCACCCCCACCCCCACTCCCCCCACTCCAGAGACTAACACTTCAACTGGCGGCTCCTGCCTGCCAATACGATGATCATCCGGAGGGGAGGCGCTCAGCTTAGGGGCACAGAGCCGCCCAGCGGTGGCCAAGCCTCGCCCTGACAACAGCAGCTCGAAATAGAACACACCGCTAAGGTGACACCGGTCTTCCACCAACACACGGGTGACCTCTACAGACATAACGAAGGAAGGAAGGAAGGAAGGAATAAATGAATGAATGAACGAACAAACCGCATTGGGAGTTCTTGGAGTAGGCCAAACCAACCCCTCCCCAAACTTCTCCCGAAGCACAACTGCCACCATCACCTTCAAGGCCAGAGTAGCCTGTCCCAGTAAACTCTGTCACCTTGCTTGTCAGCTACGGTTAATAACCCCACCCAACACACATTCTGTGCCCTTCCGGTGATGGCAGGAAGCCAAGCGTATTGTTTTTGGCAGCTCCTCACTGCTACCACCCTCTGTAGCGACCTCTCTGGACATGAGAGGTGCCCACTGCATCAGTGTCCATGTCTGTTTGCTTCGGAGTCACCTTATCCTGAGCTACCTAAATTCTCCAGGAACCACCCCCAGCGTCAGGCTCATGTCTTCTTACACTGAGACAGGAAGTTAAGATGGATGAGGGTAATTTCTCAGCCAATTCCTCCGGCGCTGGAGTGTGCAGGAGAGCAAGTCGCTTTGATAAGGGCGGAAAAAGAGAGAATATGAAACGTCCATACAAATGAGCTCAATGATGGATACCAACAGGAGGCATCTGGGGCCCCCGGGGGTCTGTAAGTGGCTGTTTATAGAGAAGAATGAGCTTAAATCACGCTGTTATTCTGTAACTGAGCAGATCAGTCAATACTTGTGAAGGATGATGTTATAAAATCAACAGATTGAGGTGAGAAGGGTGTTGCGAGAAGAAAAAAAAGTTAAATAAAACGTGCAGGAATTTTTTGAAGTGGCAAAAAAGAAAAAGGTATTTACCCAATATGTTAAGTGGCTCTCAATATGGTCATAAATCGAAGATTAAGCAAGGCCAACTTAGAACCTACTGGCAAAACTAGTGGGTTTTTCTTAGCAGCTGTGGTAGGCATCTCACCCTAAATAACTATTCAAGAGTCAACTAAAGGAACACTGCCATTTGCCAAAGGCACAGACATTACCTCACTCGGTCTGTGTCTAGTAATAAGATGGGGTTGGCATTCAGTTTAAAAGTCTAGTCCTCACCTACAGGACTTGTTGAGAAACCGAACGCCTGTCCCCTCATTTAGATTCCCTCAGCAGCTCTGAACACACCAAGAGTAATATTTAACATGACAGGTCAAAGGCTATTCTGTCACATCGCCCCAAAGCTCTGGGATTCATGTCCCTTGGTAACATTCAGCTAGCAAACTGACCGACAAGAATAAATCTGAACTTCATTACTTGCAAATGTTCTTTTAAATAGTTTTTAATGTCCACAGACATTCTACATTCATTTCAGGTGCAGGATCAGACTAATGTGCATACAAAATGAAATACTGTCTGAACACAGTTTTTTTTTAATGCTCCCAAATGATTTTTAATGAAGCACAAACACTGTGTCAGCCTACTTCGGCCTTGACAAACTTGACAAGGCTGACGCGTTGTTTGTGCATTATGAAAAATCTTTTTGGAACATTAAAATACGTGTTTGCGGACAATACTTCTTAATTGGTTTAAAAATGTCATTACTAAAATGTGGATGTCTTTTTTTGTGAAGTGACCTGAAGTGCCTGGCACTTTCTGAAATAAAACTTTAATAATTTTTCCTATCATTTATTTATTTTTTATTTTTTTGGGTGGTGTACCCTACTCCAGCCTATCCTAAGGCACAAAAGCTGAATAAATAAATGCAAACTTTGACTGGGAAAACGTATCACAAGTTCACGAGCAGGCAAATGGAGGAAAAGCATGGTTATTGAGAAACGGGACTATGTCTATGTCTATAACTGTGTGACTAAATTATCACACACACAAATCTCACCTGGGGCTGAGCCCACTGGCCTTCTCAGAGTTGGACGGTCCGGGCCTGTTGTGGTAGGAGTCTCTGTCCATCTTCCTCTCGCGGCGCGAGGAGGGGGCCGACACGGAGATGGTGTGGCCCCGGGGCCGGTGGCCGCTGGGGGAGAGGGGCCCCGGCTGGGGTGGAGCCGGGCACTCCAGTCGCATGCGAGGAGCGGAGGAGGACGAGGACACGCTGGCACCTCCGTTTGACGCAGTCGCCACTCCTCCTCCTCCTACTCCTCCTACTCCACTTCCTCCTCCTGCCACGGCTGTTGAGGCAGAGTCGCCCTGCCCCCCCGCCTCTCCCCCTCCGGCCTCTCGCTCAGCACCCTGCGGTTTCCCCCCCTCCACAGGGGTTCGGACTCGGGGCGCGTCGCCCACCCCGCTCCCCGACCCCGAGGCTGCCTTAGCGAAGGCCTCCGGGAGGGTCTGCAGCTCTGGCGAGGAGCTGGACTTGTTGAGCGTCTGGGAGTGCGGGAAGGGGAGGTCGGCGTCCTGCGGCCCCGTGGAGGAGAGCGCCAGCGGGGCCTGGTCGATGGGGATGGCCCCCTCACTCACCTCCTCCAGCGTGGATTTCTCATCGTCCTGACTGGAGCTGGAGGATGACTGCTGGCAAAAAACAGACAAACAGAAGCAGCAACCTGCAGCTCAGTGACCGACAGACTGACTGCTGCTTTTTCAAATATTCATTTCAAAAACCTCGACCCTGTGATCTATGCAAATAGGATGGTAATCTGCAGGGACGCGGGGTTTGGTAATGAAATTGTACTGAGCCCCCCTGGCTATCCTTGTGGAGCTTATGACATTTTCCGTGTAGGTATACATGGGAGAATGCAGCCTGAGGGTGGGGGGGCACGGTGTTGTTGGACTTGACAATAAAAATCAAATCTTCGCCTGACATTTTCATTAAACACTTCCTGGGCTCCCCCCCCTGTGCACACATTTTATTTATTTTGTGTTTAGTTTTATTTTGTGTGCCCTGATTGGATGGTTTTGGCTCTGAGCCTGCCCCCTGTGGGTGGTCCTTACCCTGCTGAGCGGGGGCGCAGGTGTGGTCTTGGTGCTGCTGAACTTGTCGGCGCTCATGAAGATGGGCTCCGTGGGCATGGCCTCAAACTCCTCCAGCTCGGGGGAGTCTATGCCCCCCCTCGCACCAACACCGCCACCACCGACGCCACTGACACCACCCTCCTCCAGCACCACCACAGAGTCTATGGCCAGAGGGAGAGAAAGGAGAGAGGAGGGGGAGGGGGAGAGAGTGTGAAAGAGAGAGAGAGAGACAGAGAGTGTGAGAGGGGAGAGGGAGAGAGTGAAAGAGAGAGAGAGACAGAGAGTGTGGGAGAGGGGAGAGGGAGAGAGTGAAAGAGAGAGACAGAGAGTGTGGCAGAGGGGAGAGGGAGAGAGTGAAAGAGAGAGAGAGACAGAGAGTGTGGGAGAGGGGAGAGGGAGAGAGTGAAAGAGAGAGAGAGAAGAGGGAGAGTATGAAAGAGAGGAGAAGGACAAGAGTGTGAAGGAGAGAGAATGTGAATGTGAAAAAGAGGAGACCGAGAGAGTGAAAGAGAGAGAGAGAAGAGGGAGAGTATGAAAGAGAGGAGAAGGACAAGAGTGTGAAGGAGAGAGAATGTGAATGTGAAAAAGAGGAGACAGAGAGTGACAGAGAGAGGAGAGGGAGAGAATGTGAGAGTTGAGAGAGAGAGAGAGAGAGAGAGAGAGAGAGAGAGAGCATGAAGAGAGGAAGTGGGAAAAAGAGAAGAGGGATACAGAGAGAAAGAGAGTGTGTGAGAGAGGAGAAAGAGTAGGTTAGACAGGGAAGACAGTAAAAGAGAAAGGAGAAAAGTAAGAGAGAGTAGGGAGAGGGGGAGGGACAGAGAGAGAGAGAGAGAGAGAGAGAGAGAGAGAGAGAGAGAGGGAGGGAGATGGAGAGTGTGGGAGAGAGAAGGCAGCCAAGTGGAAAGACAATGTAAGTCAGTTTACAGCATAAACAGGTATAAACAGGTATAAACAAGCCATAATATAACAGTGCACCTTAGGTGCTATGGAATGCTGTTTGTTTATTTTTTGACAGACCCAAACTCATGCAGAAACGCCATCCATACTACACACGCTTACTACAATCAATCATCATGCACAGACACAAGCATTCTGTGGAGCGTTTAAAACAATCATCTACATCAGTGCTGCACCACACTTTCAAGATTAGATTTTTAAAAAGGCCTTCATGCTTAATTTAACCAGCTGCTACCTTAAAATCACAAAACAGCGATTGGAAAATATGTCAAAGGTGCACACAGTTTCGTCCACCCATTCACCACACACACACACACACACACACACACACACACACACACACACACACACACACACATATACACGCGCACACACACACAATCGATAGATGAGTGATCACACAAGCGGCAATATTCATTGATTGGGTTGTCTTCCTGAAAAGCAGCTTTTTGATTTTGAGCAACACCCACAAACACACACACACACACGGAAGACAGTACAGCAACAGTGGCACAATCCAGTCCTCTTCAGTGCTCTCGGCTTAAGCCGCTGGGCACGACTCACACGAGAGCCTTATGCTCGCTTTTTACGGTTAGGCACCCTGAGGATCAGCCTATTACAAGGAATTATAAAAAAAATGGAGCATGTTTTGACATGAAGCAAGTTCCTCCTTTAAGAGTCTGGTGTTATCAATCCAGAAGATGTGAAGAAAGAGAGAGAACTAAAAAAAAAAAAAAAAAAAAAAAAGAGGTCTACACACTTTAGCCCGCTAACAGTTCATATTTTACTTAGGTTCTCATCTAAAGTGCACAGGAAAGTTTCGAGCATACACCGTTAAGTCTGTCGATGAGTGGTAATATGCTCGAAACATTTCTTTGCAGTCTCGGTGGGACCGAAACAAAAAGATAAAGCGGTTCAGAGAGCTAAACTGTGGGGACCTCCTTTTTCTATTTTTTTGGATACTTTTGGTCCAGCACCTTACATCCGCAAGTTACAGGTGTGCGTGCCCTAGTTTTCCTTTTTGAGAAAGGAAGAGAGAACTCAAATAACAAAAAAAAAAAGAGAGAGAGAGAGAAAGAGGCTCTGGTCTTCACTGTTGCCATGCAGGTCACACGCCTCGTAGTTAGAACACATAGATGGAGGCTGATGGACTGGTAGAAGTAGAAGACTAACAAGATGGAGGGGGGTGAGGAGGCAGCGAGGGAGGTATATGGAGGAGGGTTGTGGGTGGGTGGGTGGGTGCGGGGGGGTTAATTAATTAACACCACAGGGAACCACTGCCAATCCCTCTCCCACTCTGCTTCAGTAGGCAGCGAGCGACGGCGCGACGCGGGAGGAGGGGATCGGCTCGGGTTTGATTGGTTTCCCCCTTTTGCTGAGGACGAGAGCGATTAAACAAAGAGAATCAGAGGAAAAAAGTTAAGACACGGAAAAAGACAGAGAGAGAGATAAGAAGAGAGTGTGACTGACAGGCAGGCAGACATATACACACGAGAGAGGCAGCCAAAAAAGAAAATCAAAGAGGAGAGCAGAGAAGAGAAGAGAAGAGAATACAAGAAGAGCAGAGGAGGCTGGTGATGGTGTGCGTTGTGTGGAGATCCACATGTGGAGGTACCTGCCCAGGAAATGCTCCTGTGCAACCTGCCCTGCAGCAGCACAGGCGGGCAGAGAGAGGCCAGAGCGCCCACTGCGAAGGGAAGAAGCGAGCCGCTATCACTCACACACATACATACACACACACACGTATATAGACACACACAAACACAATCTCACAACACAATCTCACACACAGACAGAACACAATCTCACACACACACACACACACACCACAATCTCACACACACACCACAATCTCACACACACACACACACACACACACACACACACACACACACACACACAAAACCACCAGCAGAAACAGCAACATCTCAATACTAAATAAAAAAAGCAGCAACAGCAAACAGAAAGGTTTGCCTGAAAGAGTCATAAAACAAATACAAAACAAACATAAAATATGAATAAAAAACAAACAATCAAAAAGACATGATACGTTTTGTGTTAAATGCCACAAAAGATCTGGTTCTAGGCTACACACAGCATGTGTCTGTGATGGACTTTGATAACGTAAGGAATTGAGTAGTTGCCACCATTCATATTTTCTGTCTGATCCCAAAATACTAAATAACATATGAGGTTTTGATGATGCACTTCAGATAGCTGTAGTTCTTTCAAGATAGGTTTTACAGGTCTTGTATCTAAAATCTAAATTTTTGAACGAGCAAAAAAACAAAAAACAAAGACAAGCCAAAAGAAGTGTTTTTTATCAGCTGTGCTTCAGGAGAAAAGTTTTTAAAATTCAGACAGCACACTATTACAAATAAATCAGTGTCAGAGTCAAGGGAGGGGGAAAAAAAACTGTTTCACTTTTTCCTCCTGAGTGCCAAGTCTGTTAATGCCTTAATACTTCTCATTAGCAGTGCAGCATGAACAAAAACAATAATCACAGAGCTTGTTTCTGTCATCAGGATGCATGCACCCAATGCATTTATCCATCCAGACCTTGAGTGGTAGTCATGGTGCAGAAAAGTAGCAGAAAAGACTCAGTAAGAAATCTCCTATGGTTCAACTTTGTTTCTCCTGACCGTCAGAGGAGGTGCTTTAAGCACCTGAATGCCCATCACACGTATGTGCAGGTCGAGTGATAGTATTAACAAAGTCATCTGTGGCCTGGGTGACCTATGTCCTGTGCACTGGCACAGAAGACAAGACGACCCGGGAAGTGACCTCTTGGCAATCTTTTCGCAAGTGTTCCCCTAACCCTAACTGACTGTTAAGCTCTGGCGGTCATCTGAAACTCATAGAACCGTGGTTACATATGTAACCTATTGTTTTTTAAATGCAGTGCTCTGACAAGTGCAAGTCTATTGGCTGCTCCAATGACAGCTCACAAATTTGAGACTTTTCTTACCTCGTCCACATGTGAACCATACTTAGCTTAGACCAAGTGCCATTCATACCATCATGCATGTTTATTCTGTTTTCTACAAAGCATCTAGCAAGTTGAGGAAGTACGTAGCTACCATATCAACACACACTGACACACACACAAAGTAACAGGCAAATATCACCTGGCAAAATCAGGTGTGTGTGTGAGAGCTTTACACATTCATAAACTGATATCACATAGGATATCTCTCCACAGACAAAGAGGTAAATATCAAGTCAAGTCAGGTGTGTATGTATGCATGTGTGTTTGTGGGGGGGGGGGGGGGGGGGGGGTCACCTGTGTTGGAGCGCTGGATGAGGGAGGGTTTGCTGAGGGGTTGAGGTGTGTCGGCAGTGGGGGGGGCGCCGGTGCTGGTGCCGGGGGCCGCGGGTGGCTCCTTGATGCCCTCCATGGCCATGAGCACGCTGGACAGATCCTGCAGCGGCATGTTGCCCAGCTCAGACGAGAAAGGGCTGGGGGGGTTCTCCAGACACATCAGCCAGCTGGTGTTACCTGTACACACATTTAAACACACACACACATACACACCTTAAAAAAACTATGATCACACAACTAAGATTGTGTAACCTTTTTTGTCAACAATGACCTGAGCTTTAGCATAACTCCAAGTCATGTCCAGCATCATTTTTGCTGCCCCAGCTCCACTTCTAGTCATTCTGCTGTTATCTAGCTTTACCTTCCTCCAGAAACTCATAAATGGCAGTGGTGCAGGGTAAGGTAGACTGATTGGCAGTTGTTGTGCCATTTCTGCCATGTTATCCAATAAACATGTCCAAGGCTGATCATCATGATTGACGTGATCACAATTTGCGATCGATTAATCGCCCATCTCTAAGGCTGACCTAAACTATGAATGGAATCTGGTAAATGACAAACTTCAAATGGTGACTGCACCACCGTTCACACACCGAGACCAGCTAAATGTCACAGCCACTGCTATGGTGCTACTGCTTCACACAGGGCAAATTCAGTCAGCTGTATTTCATATTATCCAGAGTTGTCTGGCAGGACGTATGTTCTCCAAACCAATTTCCCCAACTCCATTATAGGGTGTTATGCCCACTAACCCCAGGCCGGCATCACCTCGTCTCCCCCTACAGATCTGTCCTGGCCCCATAACCTGCTACATATTACACCCCACCGCTGTGATAATTACTGCTAAATTGATCGGACATTAAAGTGCCCCAAAACTGAAAAAAAAAA
This sequence comes from Setipinna tenuifilis, assembly GCA_030347295.1. NCBI lineage: Eukaryota > Metazoa > Chordata > Actinopteri > Clupeiformes > Engraulidae > Setipinna > Setipinna tenuifilis. The sequence goes on from CM059281.1 coordinate 7,468,353, forward strand.
AAAAACACCCAAACATCAACTTTGTGGGCTGCACTTTTCAGTTGACCAATATGCCTCAGGTACCAGGAGACATATTTTTCATTTCTGTCACTTAAGTGGGTCCATTTTAAAAAGTCCACTTGGCAAAGGCAAAAATGCCAGCACACACCACATATAACAACCTCAATTTGACCTGTGAAAATATGTAGCCTACACGCTGTTGCTCTCACTTTATAAAGCTTTAATTAGCGACCAAGCAGTTAGCGGTGCAAACATCTTTGACGGACATCTGGTGTAACATCTGCTCCTGACCGAGAGGAAGGCCAAGTCTGTGTCAGCATGGGTGAGAGGTACTCTCTCAAACTTACGCATACAGTCTTATTTACCAACCTAGGCTTTCCCAAGGTTGTGTAGTCTTGAAATGGGTAATGTTGAAATAGAAATCTAGGGATAGGATTTAGCTGCCTTCTAAAAGCTTCACAGTAATGATATGGTGCAAGATACAGTTGAGGCTTACTAAGCCTCTTTCAGATTTAAATTCTAGAAGAATTGTGGAATTTTTTATCCTGACCTTATTCCTGGAGTGGATCATTGGGGGACATGGATGGTTTGACATTGGTTTAAAAAAAAAAGACTGGTAATTTGGGCAAGGGGTGGTACCTAGATGTGGAGAATTTTGAGGACAAGCATGGAAAGCACTCTTTAAGCATTCACACGACTAAACAAAATCGCTGAAAGTTTATGATTTACCTGTGCCTTAGTTATTACAATTCCAAATTCTCGTTGATGGTTGGCAATCTAGTCATAAATGACTGAGTCTCTTATGTCTCTCCAGTTTTTTTCTTAGTGATTTCTGTGTCTGCTGCCCTAATCATCACAAGCACATCAAGATATGCTATCGACAAGCCCGCTCGCTTAGGCCAACTCTTTCTGGAATTTTGGTGTCTTTGTTCACACATGGGTCCAACCGGAAACATTCCGGCATTTTGACAGTGTCTCAGCAGCAAGAAGAAAACTCGCTTCACAAGCACCTCTAGAAAAAAGGCCTGAGAACTTCCTGTCCAGGCTAAGGTTTGAAAGCAGCTTTACAGTACAGTGAACTGGGGACTACAGGTCTTAAAAGAGAAACTGCAAAGGAACAGTTTGTGAGGGAGGCAAGCCTCAAGAGAGGCAAACAGAGAGAAGGGCAGAAAGGGAGGAAACAATGTATCCGTCATACTGCCCTACAACACCTACTTTGTCCTGTGCCTAAATCTCCAGCTTCTTTCTAATAAGAGAGTAAATGAAAGCATCACCACTATTACACATACAATATGTTTGACTGGGCAGTATGAGAACTTTGAAGGCATTTTTCTCAGTTTCAGTGTTAACGCAGTTACTGCACTTTGCCTTTGTAGGGCGGCATACATCATCTTAATGCTAGCCACTGGGGGACATGCAGAGACCCGAGCTATGGCTCTGAGGTGGCATTACTGAGGGGCTTGCAGAGTTATATTTTTAGGGAAAGGCAATGATGAATTGCAACTTCAAAGAAAATGTAACAGCAAAGTCACTGAGATCCTTGGGGCCAAGGATGTTAACAGAGACTAAACTGGATTTTAAAAAGCATAGCATGCACCTCCCTTTGTGTAGTCATGTGCAGAAGAGAAAAAGGAACAGGGTATTTAGGCCAACTTTGTCCGACAACCATTGGGGACTTACTCTACCTCACCATTTATCAATATTTGCACACAAACCACCACATAACAGAGCACCATCCCAATCCAGTGCAACTACTACTGTTTTCCTGAGGTAGATCCCTTCTGTGAGAGTTTCTTCCCAATCCCCAGCCCAGACTTTGTACCACAGCTGCCAGCTCTCCCGTTTTTTGCTGGATTTCTGTCGTATTTCAGACCCCTTTTCCACCCCCCTCCCATTTTGTCCCATAATTGTCCCGTTATCTCCCGTAGTTTAACTTTTAAGTCCAAACTTTTAAATTAATAATCACATCAGTATGTTCGACCGTGGCCACGAAAATCTCCCAGACTTTTGCTAATCAAATGTTGGCAGGTACACTCTATAATAGTACCGTGGCTTCAAAAGCTATAATCCTACATATCTGTTCATCCAACAAATCAGCTGATTCTAATAAGCACAACTGTTCAGACAGGAAGAATAGCTAATCAGGTAAGATCACCTTCATTAACTGCAAAGGAAGAACCAGGTGATTTGGAATGATGTGGTGCTGGATTGTAGCTTTTGGATCTAGGTTACCCATTTTTGCTCTGTAGCTACAGGTTGTATACAAGCTGAGTTGGTATAGTCTCTGTGTATCCCTATATGTCATGCTGCTGCTACACTTTAATTTCCCAGATTGGGATCAATAAAGCACATCCATTCATCCATCCATCCATCTATCTATCTATCCATCTATCCATCTATCCATCTATCTATCTATCCATCCATCTGCAATGTGTCCATGTTTGTGCATGTTCACCTGAAGGTCTGCGTATGAAGATCTCGGCCCAGCCCTGCGTGAGCATGGGCACGAACTCGGCCAGGCTCGCCTTCTCCTTGAGCGGGGGAGCGCTGGAGGCAGAGCTCTGATCATCGGTCGTCCCACGCAGTGCCCCAAGGCCCTCCAGCGGTGGTCCCGGAGGGGGCAGGGGCCCACACAGCTCCCCGTCAGAGGGGCTCACCAGCGGGCTGAGACTCTGCGCCGGCCCCCCTCGCAATGCATAGCCACCTGGAGGAGGTGGAGGAGGAAGTGGGGGGCAGGGGGAGGGCGAAGAATACAATGAACAGTTGCAATGCAAACAGTTGCAAGGATATGTGTAGATACAACAACACAAATTAGTACGTTTATGGCGTCTCCCAAATGTCTAAAATGAACACCTTCGGTCTCAAAGGACGTATTGCACACCCACAAAAACATATTCACCCACAAATTATAATGTTTATGGCCAAAACATCCGAAATGAGCACATTTATTTAGAAGTACACTTCCAAGGTCAGGGCTGAGTTTTGGTCCATGCAAGACGGACAGATTCTGTCACCAGGCGAAATGCAGATTCTGTCATCACCATGATGCAAGATGGGGTGTAATGCAGATTCTGCCCGTATGCCCGTTTTGCACACTGACTATGCAGCAAGCAAGTTTTAAAGTACTGGTTCAGGGTCGACAGACAGGAGGATAATTCACTTAACATTATTCATTCTTTTGTCACTTCATCCAAAATGACTATGTACAAACACTCATTTTCAGTGGTACATTTTGCTCCCTGGGGAATAAAACTACTGGTGACACACTGATAAAATGAGCGCTTATTTCATGCTTCACTGAGACTGATCAGAACAAGTTGATTAGATTTCCAACAACGGTATGCGAGGGTAGGCAGCTACTACAATTTGGACAAAGGAGTAAGTGTTTAGAAAGGGACAGCATCCACTAAATCTGTTCAAATAACAGCCTTTATGTTATTCACAGGGTGAATGGACAATATTTCAAACACTGTGACTAACAGATCGAGCATGTTAACTGAGGGATGTGTCAACAACAGTGAAATCCGTATGCTTTTGAGACACAATTGTGTACACATGGCTGCACACATTTTTGAACTTCAGGTTGCGACATTATCAGCAAACAGAATCTTGCCGTCGTAAGATTCAAGTTTGTGATTCATCTGTAACGACTCTGTGATCTCAGCCACCTGATAAAACACAAAGGATATCTCAGATCCCATCAGATTATCCTTCAATCGAAACAGAAGTGATTGTGTAGATACCATCAGAAAGGTATAGCCATGAACTTCTTATCCATTCTGTTTATGATGTGACTACTGTCCGCGCATAGAGGGCATCCACCATAAAACTCACTGAGAAACCACAAGCCACACACACGTTAGCACAAACCAAGTTATGCACACACACAAACACATACAATCACACACACACACACACACACACACACCTGACATTGAGCGCACTCGGATGCGTGTGTTTCTATTGTTGGGCTGCTGGCTGCACTGCGACTCCAGTTTTCCTGGGGCCTCTTTGGTCTGTCTCGTGTGAAGGGATGGGTCCGACCTGCAGTACAGACAAGGGCAAAGATAGCCAGGTTCCAGTTGCTGTGGGATGTGACATTTAGATAATGGGATGACATTATATCCACTAAAAAAATACCTATAGGAATCGTTATCGCCAACTTTGAAAGCTTCAGCAACCCCTTATTGCTGCTGAACAGCCTGGAGTCTTTTTTGCATAATTTTATAAATGTACATTATTTTTCAGTTTTTGGTTAAGCTTACTTTTTGTTTTTACCTCTGGCAGTTCACTTTTTATCTTTTTACAATTTTAGAGGCACACTCTACTTTTTTGGGAAATAGGCTTTTTCTCCAACTCCCTTAAAATCTAACACCGTTAAGTTTTAACATTCTTTAATCTCTTCAGATGACCTCCGGATCTGGCACATTAGCTATTAGTTTAATATAAATCACTAAATTGAATTACACCAGTAACAGGCTGGATGGTGTAATCTGGCTCAATGATTTACACAAAGCTAAATGCAAGATCCAGAGATCAGCTGAATTAATTTAAGCTCCTTTAAGCTATTCTTTGGACCTGAACTGCTTGAATTTGTACTGTATGTGTGTGTGTGACTAGTTGTGTCTCTCCTTGGGCATAGTGTGTGAGCATGTGCGTTTAGATCACCTGGTCATCTCCCCTCCCCCACCTCCTGGTCGTTCGGTCATGTCCAGGCCAAGCAGCGCTTGAGTTCGGGCGCCACCGCTGGTGGTGATGGTGACCAGTTTGTTCCCCACCAACCACGTCATGCTCTGGCCTCCTGACAGCAGGAAGTCTGCTATGGGAGACCTGGAGAAAAGAAAAGAGGGGAAAAAAGGAAAGAAAAGAAAAGGGAAAAAGAAAAAGGAAAAAAAAGAGAATGGAAAAGAAATAAATGGGACATCTTCACTTATCATTTCTGTAGTGGCTGTCATCAATTGTTCTTGTGTGTGAACAAATGAGAAACATAGGAAAAAAATGAGTTTTCATACAGAAACTGTACGAAAATGTAAAATAAGTTCTTATTTCTTCAAACATTTACCACAAGTCCTCCTTTGCCTTTGCTCTATGGACTGCATTTATTTTAAAGTGCCCTCACTTTACCCATGACAGCCACGAGATTCACATACAAAGACATCTCCACTAAAACAGACATGGAGACACAGAGAGAGAGAGAGAGACACACACTCACACTCTCTCTCACACACACACACACACACACACACACACACACACACACACACACACACACACACACACACACACACACACACTCACTCACACACACACACAATCACACACACACTCACTCACTCACACACTCACTCACTCACACACTCACTCACTCACACACTCACTCACTCACACACTCACTCACACACTCACTCACACACTCACACACACCTTTTTGGCAGAGCTGAGAAGTTGGAGAAGACGTAGCGGGCCATCATGTCCAAGCAGGTTTCGGTGAGCTCCAGGTGAACAGTCTTTAATGTGTCGTCGGCTTGCAGCACAGCATTCTCATCCGCTGAGCCAAGGCTGCAGGTGGTGTTGGACGTTTGCATCCTGTAGGGGGAGCCATAGAGCACAACTATGATTGGAGCAAAGAGCAGAAAGGGAGCGTTTCTCAATTTGTTTTTGCTTCTCAACCAAAATCCACTTTCATATCCCCCAATTGCAGTAACTACCACATTAGTTGAGACTACAGTAGTTGAGACTATATTATTTACACCAACTACATTTACACCAGCTTGTAGTGGCAGGGCTCGGTTAATGGTGGAGAAGCAAGATGTTTTTGGATGAAACAGTAGGGGTACCAAAAAACCAAGACGAAATCATGCAGTTGCCCACACACAACCTTCACAGAGTGATACAACGGACACAAAAAGCACAAAGTTTCCACTCTTTCTGTTGCCACACATCTCACACACATGCTCAAGCCAGACACACACACACACACACAAGCTAAGACTTGGTAATGAAAGGGTGTAGCACAAAAAAATGTCAAAACTGGCCTTTCCATAATCTTATATGAGATATTTGACAAAATTTCTAACTTGGGCAATGTAAAGCAAACGATTGGTGGATTTGTTTGACTTCTTCTCCTTTACATGCTGTGGGCAACTTGCTGAGAGTACCTGCTGTACAATCACCGATCTCTGGTGTCTTCTGGCTACGACTGAGTAGAGTAGTGGGGTCACCAAAAGCAAGACTGCATGGAATACATGAGATGCTCTCAAAGCCAGCACCACTGAGGCCAACAAGACGGGACCACTGTTATTAATATTCAGTGGCCTCTCGTCACCGATATGTACCATCACGCAATGTCCCGGGGACAAGCCACAAGAGGCAATGATTGCCGTTACATACAAATCAGCAATATAGAGCTTATTATAACTGAGGCTAAATTGACTTATGCCTGTATGTCGAGCAATTGCATAAACATTACTAGTCAACGCGCCCCTGTGACTCAAGAATTAGAGTTTCCTAGTAACGGTGCAGGATGTAGATACAATGAGATGTCACACTAGATGCATTCTTATAGCAGTTCTATACAGGTAAGAACATCTCTCAATCCACCAATCTGCTTAAGGAGAAGAAAGCATTTTTGCTCTCTCTTTCTCTCTGTCTCTCTTTCTGTGTCTCTCTCTACCGCTTTCTTTCTCTCCCCATCTTCCTCATAAAGGCCCTTTCTTGTGTGAGCACAACAGAGCTTGGTGACTTGGTGTTAACATTCGAGTATCGAAACATTCCTGAAGCTGTCCCTCCAGCTATCAAACGTGCTTACTCGCCTGCCACGCATACCAATGACAACAGAGAACAGAGGCGAACGGTATTACAAAAAGCAAGGCTAAATCTTCAGGCAGAATATGTGTCAGCCTAGACCTTAGGCTAGTATAAAGGATAACAGACACAAAGCCTCAGAAACCCCTTGCTCGAGGAACAAGCTGCAATGAGGTCAGATTCCTGCATCTGAATAATCAATACATTCTCAACTAACACAAAACTAGAGCAGAGTTCCATGAATCTGATTGTAGAACTCGAAGGAGAAAAATGATCACAATATAGCAGGGCCTAGACAGAATTGTTACTTTTTAAACCTGCTAACTGTATCTCTGATTACGTCAATGCTGGCAAAGACCATTTGACAAAGACAAAGCCAGCATAGGGACAGATTACTGCAAATGTGCTTGTGTCATCAGGCCTGAAATTTGAAATTGTACTGAAATTTGTACTGATAGCATTTTGTGAGCACAAAGGATTTAGTCAATATATTGTATCAGTCATTTCTACAGTTGACCTTATATCTAAAAGCTTTAGATGTCAAGACCTTCTAAAAAGCTACACCTGAACATACCAAGTCTTGTTTTGTGTCAGCCAGCTGCATTTGGAAAGCAGGTGATGTGTCAAAAATGCAATAAGAGCGGACAGCTCTAGCTGCAATGGTGGACACCTGACTCAAGCAAAAGGAGTTTGTGCCCCCCCCCCCCCCCCATGGTACAAAACCAATAGACTGGGACTACACTGGCCCACTATTTCAGTTATGGTGGTCAGTTGGTATGAATGACAAAAGGTGTCCACAAAAGCAGAGCGATTACGGATGTTGTGTTTCACAAGGACTGCTGTGATTTCAGTGCAATTACCACCTTACTCAATCCATCACACTGGATTTTTGTTTACAGCTGGAACGTTCATTGCACTTGAGGGATTGAAGTGTGTGGTTTTCTATTATTTGTGTCAGTGAGTAGAACAAAAGTGTGCTGTGAACGTCTCTGAAGTACTCTAGTAATAGTTGGCATTTTAGCCGTACTGCTACTGTGAAGATGCTAGGTGCTAAGTGGAAAGCTGCAGATATAGCACAAGACTACTACTCCTGCAGTTTGAGATGACCTTGAAGCACAAGGAGCAACAATAGCTTAGAGCTCTTAAATAAGCCTACTTTGGTACTGATACCATGATAGCATTTGTTTCAATGAGTTGAAAAGACCCCTGCATCCTTATGAAAACAAACAAAACATTTCAAATACAGAGCAGGGTCTTTTGTTTTGTGTGGAACTCATTTTGAAGTAGGGAATAAAGAAAGAGTCCTGCACAAAGAACAGACAAGCATTTGATGCTCAAACCATTTTTTCAATCTTCAGGTAAGTCAGCACTCTAAGTGCTAACGTTGATGTCCTGTCATTAGTGGCAGGGAAAGATAGGTATGAGCTGCCCCTGTAAGAGAGCCCATCAGGGGGGGAAATCAGGTTAGAAGCCAAGTGGGTCCGCACTGCCATCTGCTGCACAGAAGCGGAAACTAGACATTTTATGCCCCTACGCATCAACCAAGATGTAGGTTTGTGTGGGATTTTTGTTTTTATATTTCATGAGGTTCTGGGAAAAAACACCGTTGACCACTTTTGTCACCTCGTTGTGCAATGAACATCAGTCTTATTATTATGTTGCCACGGTGATGAATGTTATATTCAGTAGCAATAAGGCCTACTGCGATTGAGCCAGACAACCAGAAACTTGTAATACTGAGGTGGTGTTTGTGCTTAGAATTGTTAATAATACACAAACATCACAATGCTGGCTTTCTACTACAGAAAAAACCACAGTGGGCATCCGTCTTACTTGCAAAGCCTCTGGGGATGAGGATTATATAACCCAGTACATGGGGGTGACTATTGATCACATCCAAACAAAACAGGAGATTGAGTGCAGCCAGGCATTGGTTTGTATAGCTGTCAGGTCAGTGATGCCCATTAACCCCTTTATAATTAACATGCAGTCTTGTCTTCAGCCATTAGGTCACGCATTCATTCAAATCAAAATAGGAAGCACAAAAGCAATTGCAACTTCAAAAACAACACAAATCAACACAGACAACAACAAAAAAAACAACAAAAAAAGGCCAAATGGTGTTAACTCCACACAAATGCAAATCAAACCTCAAAAGCACATGCAACAAAAAGAGAGGATATGTGAAAAAGAACTTAGAAAAAAAATTAAAAATCTGTCAGCATGCACCCTTTTTCCTTTTTCCCCCAGAATTGCCCCCAATCCAGGTCACCCTGGCGACCACCCACCACCCTCCATGTTTCCATGGAAACAGTCCCCCCCCCCCTCCACCAGCCCCCGCCCCGCCCCAACCCACCCCCAAGTTATCCCACCCTCATCCCCGCAAGAGGAAGTAGAGAGATTAAGAAAGGGGGGAGGGGGGTGACGATGCTGCTTATCTGTGTTGGTTTCCACGGTTTACCGAAAATGCTCTACCTGCGCACCGCGTGCTCGGAGACGCTGATGCTTCGGGAGCGGAAGGCGTCCATGGCCGACAGATCTCTCAGCTCTTTAATGGGCGAGTTGTTACTTGGGCCCTGCTTCGCCACTTTAGCCGCACGCAGACTGCCCCCCCCGCGGTGGAGTGGCCATGTGGTTGTGGGTGCAGGGAGGGTGTTGGGGAGGGTGGGGGGGGTATGGGGGGGTAGAGGTAGAGGTAGAGGAGGGAGATGACAGGGACGGTGTGGTGGCCCGCCACGCACATCATGGCCACCCCCCCACACACACACACACGATCGGGAGACAAACGGATGGACGCGTGATGACACAACGTCAGCGAGGGAGGGGGGGGGGTCGGATGGATGGAGTTGGTAGGCAGTGTGGATTGGGCAGGGGTAGGTCGGTGGGGGGGGGGGGGGGTCACGTGGAGGTCGAGGTCGAAGTCAAGGTCAAGGTCGTGTGGCAGGGTCGGCCATGGTTGATGGAGGCGGAGTAAGGAGATGGAGCCAATCAGTGAGGAGGGATCCGAGTAGGTGGACACGCCCCCCACACAGCACCGTCCCGGAAGAGAGGGCCGGCCCAGTCAGAGAAGGAGGGAGGAGAAGGAGGAGGGGGGAGGGGTCGAAGTGAAAGTTGGAAAAAAAAGAAAATTTAACAGCAGTGCACATTAACAACAGGAAATAGGGAGGGAGAAAAAACAAGAAGAATCAAAGAAAAAAACACACAACAAGGAATAATAAAGAAAACAGTATCTCTTCCGGCAGAACTAATAATAAAAATACTCAGAATATACAAAAAAGGAAAATTAACACAAAACGTATCAAATAGTAGGAAAAGCCAACAAAGTGCGATGGTCATTATTCAGTGGAAATAATATCCCAGAACATCAGCAGCAGGGTCTGTGTGTTAACTAATGAGAAACAGATGATGAATTATTGAGGGGTAGCATCTTAAAAATGAAACACATTAGGGTTGGGAAAGAGCAGAACTCAGCTCAGCCGACCTAAATTGACTCTACAGACAACAAATTTTTTTAAAATCTTTTTCGAATCTTAGTTTAGTTTAATTATAAAAGTTTAATTTTGTTTCGTTGGTTGCTCACCAGGTGGTCGTCATCGGAGTGTGTATGTTTTTTTCTGCAAAATTTGGTTGGGTAAACATTTTTAGTGACGTACTTATGTATAGCTATCTATTAATTTATTTAAAGAGACAGATACATTTGACTCTCTTAACCTCAGACTCAATTGGGATGTGGAATGTACAGTGATCCCATTTCCAAATGAAAAAGAAAGCTGGAGATGCTCTGTTCCAACCACTCAAAGGTAACAACAACACAAGCAAAATGACAACATGATAATCTGGTATTTATGATAGGACGAAGCAACATGAACCAATGAATGTTGAATGAGGCAAATTAGAAAAGGAAAAAACAAGTAATGAAATCTAATGTATGTAAGGGTGGGGTGGGGGGGTGGGGGGGTGGGGTAGTGGGTTAACAAGGTATGTGAGTGGGGGGGGGGGGGGGGGGCAGGTAGGGTCAGAGGTGAAAGGGAAGGGTTACCATGGTAGCATGATTCTCACCACGGTTAAGATGAGACAAATGCTATGGGAAGGTGCCAGGTGTTACTATGAAGGTGTGCTTCTGTCACAATGGCATGTTAGACTAACAAGTTAAATAAACTTGCTGATGCCGATAACCACAGTAAAAGAATAGCACAGAGCAGACAAAGCTGGAGATAAATACACATCTCCTCAGGATAGATAGATAGATAGATAGATAGATACATAGATAGGTAGATAGATAAAGGAAAGGACAAACAAAAGGGAGGGGTGGACAGGGGACGGACAAGGTCGGCACAACCTCTTGTACACTGTGTGGCGACAGCAGAAAGCCCACCAAGTCCAGGTTATTTGGCCGATTGTCAAAGTGTTCTGAGACCACAGATTTGGTGATATCGCACTTTAAACAATAAAATTGATTGATTGATTGATTGATTGATTGATTGACCGACATTAATGTCAGACGTGGTTTATCTCCCAAAACTCTGAAACAAAACACTTCATGGCATTCGCTGGGGGTTTCTGGACGGTCTGGAGATCACCAGATAAAGTGACATGGGCCTTTAACACAGGAGTGTTGTCATCTGCATAAGCAACACTGTTAGCGTCATGTCAACTGAAGTTCAACTAGAGTTCCGAAGGACTCTTAGTCATGTCCGATATCAAGTGGCATCTTGAGTGAGAGGGGTTATGAGAGAGAGAGAGAGAGAGAGAGAGAGAGAGAGAGAGAGAGAGAGTGAGAGAGTGAGAGAGAGAAAAGAGAGAGAGAAAAGAGAGAGAGAGAGAAAAGAGAGACAGAGAGAGAAGGGGGAGGATGAAAACAAGAGGAACATGTATACAAAAAATGTATATTGAACCATGTAGATAATATACATAAGTGATCAATGACAGTAAATCAATTTCATTAAAAAAAAAAAAAAAAAAAATGAAACATGACCAAACAATGAGACACACAAACCCAGCATAATATTCAATAACACCAAAAAACAACTCAACCAAGACCACACAGGAGACAGAAAGGGCATGCACTGCAATATACAAGCCTACAACATCTACACCATGATCTGAACTACTGAGGCAGACCATGGTGTATACCTAAGAGAGAGCGTGTGTGTCTGTGTGTGTGTGTGTGTTTGTCGTGGGAGTGTGTACCTCTTGGGCCTCTCGTTAAGGCTGGTGCTGCGAGCCCGGAAGCTGCTCTGTTCGTGCGTGTCATCGAACGGCAGCAGCGCATTGGACCGCAAACCCTGAAATGGCAGACACAGACACCGACAGCTCATTTAGAAGAAAGAACAACATGTACTTACTTACCATACCGCTAAAGTGGGGGTGAGTAGAGCAGTCTCTGCCTTTCTGCACACTTTTTTAAAAGTACAAAATGCTCTGGGGGAAAAAAGGACTTTGTCTGCTTCTGATTTACTGTGTACGAGTCCCTGCAGCTGAGACTTTACATGTATTTAAGACTATACCACACCAGAAGAACCATAGGACCTGTAAGAGAGCCACTGGGCAGGCTGAACACAACTACAAACAGAGCAGCAAGGGTGCACTAGTGCTATGGAAAACAAGGAATAATAAAGAAAAGAGAATCTCTTCCGGCAGAACTAAATGATAAAAATACTCACAATGTACAAAAAAAGGAAATTAACACAAAAATATCAAATAGTAGGAAAAGCCAACAAATGCTATGGTAAAAAAAAAAAGTTTGTTTCTGTGATTGGTCATAGCGCTATCCTATTGCGTGCAAACAGTTTGAAAGACAACCAATGACGCTGACCCTGGGACTGCACTTGGCCTACCCATCATGGCCATTTTACATTAAATTACACTTAGCAGACACCTTTATCCAAAGTGACTTACAAAATGAGGACATAATAAATTAATGATGTAGGCTGGCTTGTCAGGCTAATTAAAGATATCAACAGACATCAATATGTCTGTTAAGTGTAATTTCAATATGGCTTCATGCCCTCCACCTCCACACAGAGTCAATTTTCTCCTACCTTGGTAATGTACTGCACAAAGTCTTTCCTGAAGGGCAGTCGACAACGGATGAACCACATTGCAATCACATGATGGGCAAGAGAGACTATGTACTGATTAAATCTGGGAAGAGAGATAAACACATAAACACACACACACACACACACACACACACACCATTAAAAATGTAAAGGAGAACAGGAAATGCGCAGGCAATGAGAAACAGGTGTAACCTGTTAGAACGAACAAAAAAAAATTCAGACAATATCATGAGGATCCAATGCACAAGGTATCCAGATACTTCATTTAAAATTATGCTTTTAACATAACTTTTGTATGTATGTCTCTTCTGATGCTTTTGAAGTCCACAAGATGGAACAAGAACGTATTCCTCTTTTACATTACAATAAAAATTGGCAAAAGTTTAGGACACACTGCAGTAACTGCAGTCCGCCCAGTATATGAAATGTAGGGGAGAAATAAATTGCAGCAAGTGAGCAGACTACTTTCAGGTTGATATGAAAGATGTGAAGCAGGAGTGCCAATCATGCTGCCAATGTCAGCAGCACTCATTACAATTTGTTCATTCAGCGATCGCGGTCAAGAAGTACATTACACCCAAACGCTGGATACGATAGCAAGATCCAATTTTATGGAAGTGTCTGCAGCATTCGAGAAGCCGTATAATGATGAGGGAGAAATTATTTGCACTCCAGCACAGAACCAATCCTAGCACTTGCTGTATCATAAGTGTAGGTTCACAATGATACCAGACTAGAACCAGTCTTATAATATTGATATAGTCTTGTATCGTTTCCTCCTGAGGCAGTTCACACCTCTGGTAAAATAAAAAAAACACACTTATCTTAGTGTTGTTATCTCGTATATATTGCAGTCATACATATTTATGAAGCTCTAAAACTTCTATGGCTGGTGATTAGCAAGCAGAGGTTTGCTGGTTCGAGTCTGAGTGGAGTGTGTATGTATGAATGGGTAAGGTAGTGAGGAGATGAGTACACAGGGAAAAGTGATTTCCCATTTGTCATTGTGATTACTAGGAACACAAAGTGCACATGACCTGCATTTATCCCATAACACAGTTGGTGTCTCATGGTAACTACAATTTGTCATGTATAATAATAATAATAATAATAACAATAATAATAATAACAATAATAATAATAACATTTCATTTAAAATATGCCATCCATGAAACCCAAGGTCACTTCACAAATAGAAACTTACAAACATAAATAAAATGTGTTGCGTTTAAAACAAACATAGACAAAGATGACAGTCAAACACCCAGTTGGAAAGTCTCTCTGTTCAAGTCATTTCTATCTCAATGTAAAATGACATTTGTGGGCCACACAAAATGAGTAATTACAATTGCATTATCCAAAACTAATTAAAACATCTATGGTGATTAGCCATTAATGAGCTGTGTCATTACAAGCAGTTCTGGATGTTTGTGTGGGTGTGCTGTTGTGTGTGCAGGCTTGGAGCTGTGTGGACTGCTGGCTGTGTGGGTGTGCAGGCATGGGGCTGTGTGTGGGTGTGTGTGTGTGTGTGTGTGTGTGTGAAGGGACTCACTTGAAGGGATTAGTATAAGGGAGGGATATGGCGAACACGCTGACATACTGCTCCGCCACAAAGTTGGCGTAGAGATGAGGCAGCCGTACCAGAGCTGACGGAAGAGAAGGAGGAAGAGGAGGACAAACATGAACTTTTATCATCTGAATTACCTTTAAACTAATCACATCAAGGGATAGGAGCATATACAGGCACAGGAGAGATAAGGAAAGGCTAGCATCCACCCAAACATTAAGCCTATGTTGAAAGACTGTGTTCCAAAAGCTAGTTTGAGGTTTGAGCTTAAGCATACTTCATAGGGAATGCACTGTGCTTGCAGAATATGCTGAAAACTAGATTAAGTTATAGAAGCATTTGGTCACCTTTCACTTACGATAACTCCTCTTTTGAATGGTAGAAATGTCTGATTATGCAGAAATAGAATATGTATGAAGCTGCCGAGTAACATCTTTGAAAGTACAGCATAAGGAATATCTCCGAGGTGAATTTCTTGAAATTAATAATTTCACTGCTGATGACTAATTAAAGTGATATTGAAGGAACTAGGTACCATTTCACTTACATAAAGAAATGGAATATACATGACTATTGATGTATGCAATATATCAGAATGTAAAGCATAGGAAGATCTCCAAGCTGAATATTTTGACCTCAGTTCAACTGGTAGATATCTTTAGAAAAAAAAAAGCATTTGCATTAAACTTGCTGTGTGTAATAAGAATAAGGAAATCTGAAACTTTTTATGGTCAGTTAAGGTCAGTGACGCGACAGGATGTCGGGCAGTCACTCACTGGACAGGAACTCCAGCATGGGCGATGCCATGGCAACGGTGGCGGAGATGTGCGTGAGCTTGACGATAAGGGAGGGCAGCAGCTTGATCATGATGTCCGGCATCTCCACGGTGCACATGGTGAGCGCCACCACACACTGCTTGGCACAGCGGCAGATAAGGCCGGTCTCCAGACACTGTACCAGCTCCCTCTGAGGGGGACAGAGAGATGAGAGGGAGATAGATAGATAGATAGAGAGAGAGAGAGAGAGAGAGAGAGAGAGAGAGACATAGATGGGAGATGAAGGAATGAAGAGATGAAGTTCAAGTTTCTTATTTGCCATTTGTGCATAAACCTAGACTGGGCCCACCTATACTACCTGTAACGCTAACATGGAATTTTGTATTCAAGTCAGTCTGGCCAATCTGCCTATTCTCAGTTCTTCCTGGTCCGGAAAAATCTGTTATAGGTCTGTCCAAGCTCTGTCTACGAGCTTGGTGCGACAGCCAGGCTAGCATAAACCAACAGTCCAGGCACATTGGAATTCTTGTGCAGGGCTCTTTCAGAGTCAGAACACCATCCTCCACTGTGACAGAGGAGCCCTGGACATGGTACCATTCCCACACAATGCTCCTTGCGGGTCGTTGTTATGACTGCCCCCTGCTCACGTGTGTGACGGGGATGCAGAGGTTGAATTTTTGTTGTGTGCACTATATGCCATCATGTGCCCAATGACCAATGGAAATGACTTTCACTTCTTTTCTTTGCTTTTAAAGCACACTGAACTGCCTGGACTGTGTATGCAATGCTCTGTACCAATAAACTTGCCTTGCCTTGAGTAATAATCTTCTAGTGCGACCCCTTGTGTGTGGATGTGCTTCATGTGCATTCTCTCCGGAGGTGTGCTCACCTGTCTGGACTGCTCCAGGTAGCTGTGGTAGGAAGTGAGAGCTGTAAGCACAGGCACCACGGCTAGCTGCACGTCCGTGCGTGCAAACCCATCTGGAGCTTTCTTCAAACGTTCCCCAATCATACGGTCTGTCACCTAAAAATAAATAAATAAATAAACACAGTACCCCAGTGAGAAGGGCATAGCCACACTGGAAAGACTAAGTGCCTTCATGTAGAATTGAGGTTTGTGCATAGGAGTGACGTTTGTGCGTAGGAGTGACGTTTGCATGTAGGAGTGACGTTTGCGCGTAGGAGTGACGTTTGTGTCTAGGAGTGACGTTTGTGTCTAGGAGTGATGTTTGTGGGTAGACATGATGTTTCTATGTAGAAGTGATGTTTGTGTGTAGGAGTGATGTTTGTAATAGTGATGTTTGTGTGTAACAGTGTGCAACAGTGATGTTTATGTGTATGTAGGAGTGATGTTTATTTGTAGAAGTGATGTTTATTTGTAGGCGTGACGTTTGTGTGTGCGTTACCATGGAGCAGAGTATGGAGCAGAGCTGGTCAATGCTACACGGGGAGGTCAGCAGGAGCACCTTGTACTGCAGTGTCCATGGCAACTTATCAAGAACCAGCTTTAGCACTTTCCAGTCTGTATCCTGTTTCCAACACAGAAGACAATGTTCGCATCAACAAAAACATAACTATACAAATCATACATTTTACAATTTCCTTGAGTCAATTGTGTGTGTGTGTGTGTGTGTGTGTGTGTGTGTGTGTGTGTGTGTGTGTGTGTACCATCTTGAGGCACTGCAGGACAACACTGAAGGCCAAACTGTAGGGCAGGTATGCAGTGCGGATGGACGAGGGAGGCCCAGCGGGAACAGGACTTCCGGCAGGAGGGGAAACAGAGCCCGCTGGCTTCTTCTCATTCACCCTCTTTTCTGGTTCACTGAAACAGAGACCATACAGACCCATATGAAAAGGGATAAGGGCCGCTGGGGTAACCTGTTCTGTGGAAATTATGGCAAGATGGAGGTGAAGAACTCCATGATGCAAACTGTTTGCGGCTAGGAAATATTTTATTTACATTTTCCTCAATAACAATAACAGAAATAAATAGTTGATTTGGTACTTTATAACATTCTTTGGGTAAAAGTAGAGCGTGAAATAGTTATTTAACCATTCAATTGGCTACTGGAGTCGTTATGGTTACTATTCAAATGCGCATAGATATGGAATGTCGATTAAACTTTTGAAATCTTCGTTAAAGGCAGTCTGTCTCTAGAAAGTTAATGGCCACTTCATCAACCAATTAGAAAATTAAATTCCATTGCTAAAGGAGTGCAAATGTGTGCTCAAGTATTTATGCATCTGATCGTAAAGGCAAATCTAACCATTGACACAAGGTACACAGGAAAAAAAAAAAAGAGTGAT
Source organism: Setipinna tenuifilis (assembly GCA_030347295.1). NCBI lineage: Eukaryota > Metazoa > Chordata > Actinopteri > Clupeiformes > Engraulidae > Setipinna > Setipinna tenuifilis. Next base: position 7,485,869 of record CM059281.1, read on the forward strand.
TTAACTGGTTTAATATTAACTGATTAAACAAAGAAAACACAAAAAACTGCTGAAATAAAAGGAAACCAGAAACAATGAGGACCTGATGTTTCTTGTGTATTGCTCATGTCCATGCATATGTATAAAGCACGTACCCCATATCACAGTGACAATAGGGGCTGAAGCGCATTACTCCATCTTTGTTGGGGACGCCAAGACGGTGAAGTGAATCCGCTCGCATTAGCAGTAAGAAGTCAAACACCTGACAGTAGCAGAGAGTAAGAGAGAGATAGAGGGAGAGAGGAGAGAGAGAGATAGAGGGAGAGAGGAGAGAGAGAGGCGGAGAAAGAGACAGAGAGAGAGACAGAGAGAAACAAAGACAAAAAGACAAAGTGTTAGAGGACGTGAGAGAGAGAGAATGAGAAAGAGACAAAGAGAGAGAGAGAGAGAGACAGAGAGAGAGAGAGATCATTTTACATGTCATCATCCTGCTGTTAGGTTATAGTGCACCGAGGTGGAGAGATGTTGGTAGACTGGACTGTAGAGGTGTGTAAGTGCATCTGTATCTGTGCTAGTGGTGAGTTACCTGTAGCCGGATGCTGCTGGCGATGGCAGAGGTGTACTTGTGTTTGTAGTGCAGCTGCAGGTGACTGATGAGCAGCTCGTACACGCGACTGGCATGGCTGGCTGGGAGGCTGTACATCTTACTCTGCAGAGGGAACAAACACCACACATGTTATGCAGCACACACCACTTGATTTAAGATGTGCAGAGACAGTGGAACACCTAATTAATTTCCTTTTTAGTGAGGAAATGTTTGCACATGTTTGCACTGCATAATGTGAGCTTGGTGACCACACTTTTTCACATCACTTTTTCACTTGGTGCCAAGGCTCTGGCTACTCCCCATAGGCATATGTTTGGCGAATGCTTTCTGTGAACTTTTAAACTGTTGGGCCTGCTCTTAACCAAAAGAAATGCCTCAATGCAGCATGCATATAGCAACTTAACATACTTTTCGATGAAGGAACACATAATCTACTACAAACTACACTGTACTGTATTGTATATTGTTCTATACGATATATATATTGTATATGCCACTTGTTGCTCCTTGCACTTCTGATTAGATGCTAAACCACATTTTGTTACCCTGTATTTCTACATGTTTAATGAAAATAAAGTGAAATCTAATCTAATCATAGTGAGCCTTCAAAATCAAATTAAAAAAGAAGACAATGTCTATGTACCTGTAAGATTTCCAGGAGACCCAGGATGGCTGTCTTCACGTCCTCCATTGGTGACTCAGCAGTGAGGTCTCTCTCCCCGTCCATGGAACCAGCGATCAGGGGGCGACTGGCCACCTGCCAAACAGGTACATTCCCAGGAGCATGACCATACAAGAACACACACAGTTCATTACGTAAGGGATAACAGCCGACGAGGTGACCCGTTCCATGGAAAAAATGGCGAGGTGGAGGTGAAAAACTCAAAGCAGAGTGGAGTAGCCTCCGCCAAGTCATTATTTCCATGGAACTGGTCACCTTAAAGGCCATTATCCCTTTTATCTCTCGTTTGTGTATATAATTTTATATGCATAAACTAGTGAAATAAATGGTTGATTTGCAACTTTATACCACCTAACTGTCTATAGTGTCTGACCACTGTCTATAGTGGTTCTTTGGCCTAGTTCTTTGGCCCTCCAAAGAATTTTCAAATCCACACTAGCACATTACTGGGAATCACTCAAAAAATATACCAAATCCAAGTCGTGTTCTCTAAAATATCATTATCATTGTCACACAGTCAGAGGTAGTATTCAGGTTTGTGGTTATTTTGCCTACTCTGGAGTTGGCAAACTTTATCCTAACAGAGAAGTAGTTCTCCTTTTTTCAGAGAGATTGAGTTGTGCATAAAAATGGACATTTCTTACGGTTGACGCTGCGACTAGTTTTTATTCCGAGAAAGAGAAGAAATAAGGCAGATGGAACATTCTCAGGATTTTGTGATTTAGGTCTGAAGAAGTCATTAAACTTTTAGCAAGATAACCTGCTTAAGATTCCTCTTAGGCCTTGTGCCAATGAATAAGGCTTCTCATGTAAATAGATCTGGAAACTTTTGGTCATACTTTGAGATAATTAAGATTCTCTGACTCATTTTCTGTGATGGTTCTCAATGCCCTGTCCTCACATCCATATTATAATCGGTGGGGATCATTCTCATACCAAGTTGGTTTCCTCAGCCCTGGTATTTGGGTATTATTGAGTGTAGCCTTTGTTATCAAATTGGGAGATTATTCTGACCACGTATTTGGCAATCACAGCAGCTGCTTCACCAATGAATGTCATGTACTAAGCAAGGATATATTATAATTACTTGGAATAGCAAATCAGGCAAAGACTCCCATAGACTTTACTCTACAGACCACCTCATTTCAATACCAATTACACATTCTATGCGGACAAATAAAGACTGAAAAAAATATCTTGTGGCCTCAAAGACACCATGCAAGATCTGGTTGCAGTACCAGGCATCACCAGGAGTTTTGCACAAACCTGAACACAATTTTTCAACTCAGCTACTATTATATGACAATAATAATAATAATAATCATCATCCTCCTCCTCATCATCATCATCATCCTTACTTGTATTGCACATTACACAGACAAAGGATGTAGCTCAAGGTGCTTCAAAAGTGTGGCAAAGGAACACAACACAAAAATACACAACAAGCTTTGTTATAATCCAGTAGCGCCAAAAGCAATCTATCAGGGCACTATGGAGAGCTCTGTGGAAATCAGGCATCTTATCCAAGAAAAATGCACATTTGAAATCCTTTTTTTGTCTTTTATTGTATGGCACAGAATGATGTTTCGACTGCTGCTGGGGAAAAAAAAGAAAAGATTCTATGTGCTTTTGTTTTATCCTGCACCTGTTATGTGCACAAACATTTACTTTGTCACTATAAGTTTAGCCTTTATTATTATCGTTGGGGAGGAGATTTGTCATCTGTATTAAACCCATTCGGAGTAGTGGTGGGGTTAGTGCAAACACATACACACAAGAAATTGGGCAATGTCTCACTACACAAGTTCCGTAACGTCTAGTTGTCTCACCCTCTCGATGATGTCCAGCAGGCTGTTGAAGTGGTGTGTGCTGCAGCCCTCGGCCAGGTCCACCAGGAGCTGGGTGGCCTGTTTCCTGACCAGCAGGTCCCGGTCCTCCGCTATCTGCCCCAGCTGCGGGATCACCACCACCTCGATCAGCTCCTCCTGTGAACGGAACAACACACATCTTTACACATGTGGCTTATCCATTAAAGATACACTAGTAGGCAACATTTTGGTTTCCTTACGAGGATCCCTCTACAGGCCGCAGTTAAATGTTCACTGTCTGTAGCTTCGGTACTCTTCACCATGGGTGTGACCCGGTGAGCAAAGCATGTTTTTTTTCCCCTACAGACCACTGGGGCGGCCAACAGAACCTTCATTCTCCCTGTAATGAGTCATTTAACCATCTATCGACTTACAAAGATGATTAACTAACTCGAAAATGTTGCCTAGTGTGCCTTTACAATGAAGGAATTTTTAAATATCAGAGTGCCTTGAGTTAAAACATTAGGAAAGTGCAGGAAAGTGCTTTTTTGTCCTTTTTTTCTTTGTGATTAACATTACATTAGTAAACACTGGTAATTTTACAGATGCAGTTTACCATTTACACATAAACCACAAGCTACACTACAACACACAGTATACAGCTCCAGAGAAAAGAAGGAGATGCAGACAATTCTCCTCTGACTTGATACTTCAAGTAAACTCGACATCCCAAAAACATTACTTCTAAGGTGATCTACACATGTTACGTCTAAGGTGATCTACACAAGCAAATCGATCCATCCTACCTCATATAGCTGGCGATTTGTACTCAGGACAAAGGAAAGGATGTGAAGGACTTTAATCCGGATTACGCTGCGAGTCTCATTCCTGTGGCAGAGAAAAATGAGAGAAAGCAGTGATCATTACATCGCCGCACAGATGAGTCGCAGAGGAATCGAGACTGCATGTAGAGAACTTTAAGTCTCACCTGAAGAACTTCTCCATTAAGCGGTGCAGACTCTGAATCCAGCTGTCTTTGGCTGGTTGGATGGATTGGGCACGGTATGAGATGAGAGTCAGCACTGAAGCGTCCTGTCGATGACAATATTTCCGTCATGTCACTCTGTACATTTTGATCATTACTGTAATACTGGGTACAGCTGGGGAGGGGAATCACAGCAAACTTCCAACCTACTACTCACAATGTGTGTACAATCTTGCACATTACTGTCTTATGTGTATGTTTTCTATGCTATGTGCCCTGTATGAATGTTACTTTTATCACCTCTCCTGTACAGTATGTTTCTATATATCCTTACTTGTCTAAACACTGAATGCACATTACTACTCATCTACATGTTGAATGAATACTACAGGGTTAAAGTCTACTGATATCAAATTCTTTATGTCTGTAGGCCTAGGTGCCGTTGACCCAATAAAACGGATTCTGAATCAGAAGGAAAAAAGTGGGCAGGTGAGCCGACCTGAGAGAAAAAAAAAAAAAAGAGCCAGTAAACTCACCGGTCGTTTGTCAGCACACTTCTCCACCAAGCTGAAGAACTTGTCGCAGGAGCCATGGTAACCATTCTGCTCATACAGCTCCTCCACCGTACTGAGCAGCTCGTACACGATGGACTTCAGCTCAGGGCTCCCTATCGTCTGAGAACAGAGAAATTGTGAGGTAAATCAGACCTGTACATGGGCCTAAGAACAGTGATGTTAATCAAACGTGTGTTTGGGCCTAAAACCTGTGAGATTATGAGGTAAAATAGACGTGTTTATGGACCAGTTACGCAAATTAGACATGGTAAAACCAGTGGGATTATTAGCCAGTAAATTAGCCATGTTTATGGGCCTACGATAACTAATACTAAAGCTATTCAAGTTATGCTTATATTATTACCTAAACTGTTAAAAATGTTTCCAAACACTTTTGTTAATAGTGTGGTGTTTTAGTATTGTACGTCGCTTTGAAAGAAAAAAACACTTGAGTATCAGAGTGTTCTGTACATGTGTTGTGGTGAAATCTTACTTGTATTTGCTGGAGTAGTCTCTCTATAATCCCCAGCAGAATGTCCCAGGTCACCACCTGTAGCTCCTTGCCATATTTCTTGATGAGTCGTGTGATTGACAGGACAATCTCATATGACACTAATTCATTGGCACAGGTCATGGCCTGGGGAAAGGACAAGTGAATGGTTGTGATGTGAGTTGTGGTGATCTGTGTTTTTTTTTTAGGTCACTGCCTCCAAAACAGATTTCACAACCACAGGCAATTTACAGAGGGTTTCAGAGCTGACACCACCAAAAAAGCTGATAAAAAAGCTCAATCAGTTCTCTTTACAGTGATTTAGCATAAAAGCAAGAGGATGACCACTACAGTCATTTCAACAAAACTACCACTGAAAAATTGTCATGCATGCATTTCGATTCTGCCACTTTTCTGTTTAGATTCTGTTTTCAACTACCTTTTAATGGCAGAAAGGGTGTTCAGTGTGTCCTTCTTTTGACAATGACAACATCTTTATCAATAAGCAAAGGGGAGCTGACTAGTTCTCCTCAACTTTGTGGGAGAAAATGAACCAGTTTTGCCTTTTTACTCATCTTCAGTAATGTGGTAAGTTTGAAAACTAGGAACAAATATTAGATTATGAAGCAAAAACAAATTGCCAATTTTTTTCAGGGGTAGTTACTCAAATGGCCACAGTGGTCATTCCCTTTATTTTATGCCTTTTGGCAAGGTTTAAATTATGGTAGCCTATAAACAGAATCACAATCATGGTCAGAAACAATCAAGAGTAGTACTTTTTTTCTGGTCCACTGTGTATGTAACAAAGGGTTAAACATTTCAAGTGTTAAAAAAAATGTGATGACCCTGTTAAAAAAAAAAAAAACTTCATTTCTGCCAAAGCGAAACAATTTCAGACGTACAAATTCAGAGCTGACGCACTAACACACCTTGAAAAAAGAGGGCAGCACCAGCGTGGGGGTGTTCTTAAGCGCAGGGAGTCTGTGTGCTCCCCACAGTGCCATACCAACGAAGAAGACAGCACCGCGCAGCAGAGCCGCATCCTCAGTGTAGGCCCTGGCCAAAACAAGACATATTCACACACACGCGCACACAGACCAGCCCAACGTCAACATTATACCTCCTCACCTCAATGAGTTAGAATATCGTGGAAAAGTTAATTTGTTTCATGAATTCCATTCAAAAAGTGAAACATTTTGTTGTTGTTTTTTACGCACAAAGTGAAATATTCCAAGCTCAATTCCAATATTGCAGTCTCAAAAAAAGGTTAATTTAACAAAAATCTTTAATACAGAAATGTCAGACTTCTGAAAAGAAAGTTAGCGTTTATGCCCCAAGTACTTGGTTGGGTTCTGCTTTTGCATTTTACACTGCATTATAATAAATGAACTTTCCCACAGCATTCTAATTCACTGAGATGCGCCTTTATGTGTGAAATCAAACACAGTAGAGTGCCAACCTCTCCTCCATAATGTGACACATGGTGTATATGGCACTGTGACCCAGGTGAGTTCCCAGGACCTTGCGCATAAGCTGAAAAGGTAAACAGAACATTTGTCTCAGAGGGAGACAGACAACGAGCACTTCCTGTTTAAAACTGCCAAGGATCTTACAGTACATATGATTTATTTCGATTTACAATTATTTAGGATTTATTTATCTATGCAATAATATATTTGAATAATCAATCAATGATATCTTTGCTGTACTTTTATAGTGAAAATAAAGGCTTCTATGTTGTTCTATCTTCTAACTTCTCCATTTATTATTTTGTTAATATTAATAATGCACACTAAGGCAAAGACAAATGGTTCAGAGAAAGCCTACAGTTAGGGTAAGGTAAGGCAGGCAGGCCTGCGAGACAAACCGTAACAAAAAAAAAAAAAACAATCACCTTCCAGCAGGACTCACAGAACTCTTTGACATTAACGGTCCGGCAGAGGGTGATGATAAAGATGGTGAGGGAGTCGGACGGCAGACAATTATAACACACCACCGCATCCAGCACCTGCAGTGCCACCTGAACACACACACGGGGTATGACAGCATAGGTGAGCTCTGGAAAGGAGCTACAATGGGAACATAGGTATGTACCCCATCGAGATCATGGTAAGTTTTTAAATATGTCTACATGTAACAACATGTACTACTATGTGCTTATACCATACATACCTAACACTAACCCTAACCCTAAGGTACAGTGTAAGTACTCAATGTTACATATTGTTCCATACTTTGTTACACGATACCTAATTGACGTAACAGGGACAGTAAAATAAAGTGTAACCAGAGATGACTGAGTATCACCCACAGCAGGTGTTCATGCATTTGCATGTTGACTTAAAAATAAAAATGATGTCCTAGTCTTTGTCTACCTGTTGTGGTATTCACCTCCTCTGTAATAGTCATTTATGTACTTTTGATCTGTTATGTTGTTGGTTATGTGTTTCTAAATATCTAGTGCCACCTTAATGTTTTGTAATGGAATAATACAATTCACTTCGACTTGTATTTACCTCGATGTCCGTTGAGGATGTGGTCCGATTACATAGGAGGCAGATTTTCCTACAAACACATAAAAATGTTAGTGATTTCTAATAAAAAGGATTTTTTATGGACTTTGACACTGTGAGTGTGTTGAGTATGTGGAGTTCCTTACTGGACCATTAGAGAGACATTCTGGTCCAGGTAACAGCTGTTAAACTTGACAAGGTTGACCAGAACATGGAGGAAGTCAGCAGTCAGACCCATGTCCATCCATAGGAGCACAAACCGCGCTGAGGAAAACAAAAAGAGAGAAAAATGTTAAATCAAGAAAGGAAGAAAAGTTTCTTAGGTCAAAAAGTTGTTTAAGAAATAACAGTATGAAAACAGTGTGCTCATCCAAAAAGGCCTCATATGCATACGTGTAAAAACAGGAACAAAAACTTCACTGCACTCCTGTTAACAAAATTAAATGTAGGCCTTTATACAATGCTGGCTGCATGCCAAGTTGCCTTTTAATTTTGCTAACAGGTGCTTAAAATATATCCTTTTTGTTTCTGCATTTAAACTGAGAATATTTAACCGTTCTAACTAATTAAATAAATGTGCATTAGCCTAAAACGTATGTGTCTATACACCTACAGTTACAGGTAGAGTTAAGAGTATTTGGCAGGCGCTTTTTTCTAAAGCAACTAAATTATATTATATATAATTACTAAATGATATATATAATTATATAAATCTAAACTATAAATAAAACATGTTCAGCTATCTTTAAAAAAAATGTAAAAAAAAAAAGGTTTTAGATTGGCTTTAGATGTTTTTTTAATGTGGTGTCAGATGTTGTCAGATCAACGAGTAATTGTATCTAAACTATTCCACCACCATTAAGGCACCATTCTCACCTATGTCCTCCTCCAGATAGGTGATGTCTTTGCCGTTTTCCGTGAGTGCTTTGAACACATCCAGACGCTCAGGAAGATCCTCATTGGAGGGCTGATAAAGCCAGATCAGCTTAAAGAAATAGGCTCTCAATGGGCCGAGCCTCTCCCCCTGTCAGTCACACACACACACACACACAGGTAAATTTAAGATCTTGACAAGCTTGACTATGTAAATGAAGTACACTACATACAATATAAAACAGTACTTGTTTCATCAGTAGCTTGTATTGCATGCAAGAGTGAATGTGTGTTTATACTGTAGCTCACCTGTCCATCTATAATAGCTGTGTGTCCGTGTGTGTGTGTGTATTCACACCTCACCTGTCCATGTATGATTGCTCTGAGCAGCTGGAGGACAGCGTGTCTGGCCTCAGGGGGAGAGTCTGTCTGCAACATGTCCTCTACCGCCTTCCACACAGCCTCCACCGCATGCTTCAAAACAACACACAAAAATCATTACAAGTCCATTCCCTTTCTCTGGTGCTCATGTCACCGAGGTCTTCTTGCACAGTCCAGCCCCAGGCTCGAACCCGCGACCTCACAGCAACTCCAATTTTGGACACAGACATGCTACCAACTTGGGTAAAAGCCAGGCTTTTACCTAAGCCAGTAGCGCATCCTTTTGAGTTGTGAGGAGGAGGGAGGTTTTACCAACATTCTAACGCCAAGCTCTGCTAGCTGGCATCCATTACATTCACATATGCACACACACTATATGCTCACATCAAACCTACTATCCTAACTTCATATCAAACTATTGAATTATTTTACATCATACAGGTGCTGGTCATAAAATTAGAAAATCATGAAAAAGGTGATTTATTTCAGTAATTTCACTTAAAAGTGTACCTTGTATAATATATACATTCATTTCACACAGACTGACATATTTCATGTGTTTATTTCTTTTAATATTGATGACTGGCAACTAATGAAAACCCCAAATTGAGTAGGTCAGAAAATTTTAATTAGGATATTGTGGAAAGGTTCAATATTGAAGACACCTGGTGCCACACTCTAATCAGCTAATTAACTCAAAACACCTGTGAAGGCCTTTAAATGGTCTCTCAGTGTAGTTCTGTAGGCTACACAATCATGGGGAAGACTGTTGACCTGACACCTTGCACAAGGAGGGCAAGACACAAACGGTCATTGCTAAAGAGGCTGGCTATTCACAGAGCTCTGTGTCCAAGCACTAATATAGAGAGGCAAAGGCAAGGTGTGACATGGTAGAAAAAAAAGTGTACAAGCAATAGCAATAACCGCACCCTGGAGACGATTGTAAAACAAAACCCATTCAAAAATGTGGGGGAGATTCACAAAAAGTGGACTGCAGCTGGAGTAAGTGCTTCAAGAACCACCACACACAGATGTATGCAAGACATGAGTTTCAGCGGTCTCATTCCTTGTGTAAAGCCACTCTTAAAAAAGAGACAGCGTCAGAAGCACCTCGCCTGGGCTAAAAACAAAAAAGACTGGACTGCTACTGAGTGGTCCAAAGTTATGTTCTCTGATGAAAGTAAATTCTGCACGTACTTTAGAAATCAAGATCCCAGAGTCTGGAGGAAGAGAGGAGAGGCACAGAATCCACGTTGCTTGAGGTCGAGTGTAAAATTTCTACAGTCAGTGATGGTTTACGGTGCCATGTCATCTGCTGGTGTTGGTCTACTGTGTTTTCTTAAGTTCAAGGTCAACACAGCCATCTACCAGGAAGTTTTACAACACTTCATGCTTCCCGCTGCTGACCAACTTTATGGAGATGCAGATTTCATTTTCTAACAGGACTTGGTACTTGCACACAATGCCAGAGCTACCAGTACCTGATTTAAGGACCATGGTATTCCTGTTCTTAGTTGACCCGCAAACTCACCTGACCTTAACCACATAGAAAATCTACACCAGACTCAACAATGATGAAAAGCTAAAAGCCACAATCAGAGCAACCTGGGCTCTCATAATACCTGAGCAGTGCCAAAGACTTAATGCCACGCCGCATTGCTGTAGTAATTCAGGCAAAAGGAGCGCCAACTAAGTACTGAGTGCTGTACATGCTCATACTTTTCATGTTCATACTTTTCAGTTGGCCAATCTTTTTTGTATAGGTCTTAAGTAATATTCAAATTTTTTAAGATACTGAATTAGGGATTTTCATTAGTTGTCAGTTATAATCATCAAAATAATATATAAATCAACTTTTTCATAATATTCTAATTATATAACTAGCACCTGTATTATCATTCATATTAAAACATTTCGAAGTGTATACTACATATGGAAACACATTTTCTTAAATGTAAACTGAATTCAAACAAGGTAAATCAGAAGCTAATTCAGTACATGAAGATAATCATAAAAAAGTATTACTCTATGGCAATAACTGTGAGTATCTGTGTATACACTAACCTCTTCAAATTTTTTGGATTTTGCCAAGTCACAAACATGATTGATCACTCTGATCCTGTTGTTTATTCCACATTCGGGGCTCAGCTCCTGCAAAGCAAGACGTATAACGGTACTTATTTTCATCTTACTACAGCTCAATAGCCTTTTCCATACTACTGTACTTTGCACAACAAGCAACGGCTGTGAAAACTATGTGACAACAGACCATAATAACACCACAATTTCCTGCAATATGACTATGACAAAAAAACAACTCAAAGACCAGCTTTAAGGACAAAATCCAAAGGAGGCAGGATCAGACCTTGAGGATGTCCAAGGTGATGATGAACTCAGAGGGCTTGGGCTCGCTGGGCTTGGTGGAGATGTGTGTTGGGCGCAGACCAAATATCCCCTTCACCTTATCCTTCAGCGACTCCTTGCTGGGCTGCTTGTTCATATTTACAACTGATTAAATTTGAGCTAAGGTCACTCACTGTAGAGATAGGAACACACAAAAATGGAAGTTAGTAAGGCAATCATACCAAAGTTTAGTCAAAGTCAATTTTATCGTCAATTCTGTGATATGCACAGTACTATGCATAAATGAGAGAACTTGGAACCTTAGCTTAGCTGAAGGGCTAAAGATAATACATGTATAACTAAAGAGGGCAAAATTCAAGTACAAACTCTTTAAAAGACAAAATATGATATTAGGTTTAAAAATACAACCAAAAGAAACAGTTTTTGTAGACATGTGCTAACCCACAAAGCCAACTCCTAACTACTGTGGCCTTCCCCCGTGGTCATTACCTGACGTTTTGTGGCAGTGCCCACCCACGCAAATGCTACTATGGATGCATTTTGACACCTTCGGCCTGTTAATGCACGAGAACGAAAATGAGACAACCCAGCTGTTGGACCTTGAGAGGTAGGCTACGCTGTAAACAAGCTGAGGCGCATGTCTGGTTAATGCAATTGCAACCCTCCCCTCTCAACAACACCTATGCCACAGCCTCCGGACAAAGAATTGATTCACACAGTCTGGAGGACGCCACCATAAGTGTCGTTAAATTAACACGCAATGAAATCCATGTCTACGACCACTACAGGCGTATAGCTTGTGCAAACGCGCTTAGTTCCATACAACTACCGTCCACTGACAATCGCAAAAAAAATGAAATAAACTAACATAACTGCATTTAGCCTAGCGGGCTGCTAAGGTTGTACCGTTGTTTTTCTGCTGAACAGACGAGTTTTACCTTCTGGCACATTGGCAAAGCCGCGGTGTCATTAAAGTGCAGCAGCACAGCATTCAACGCACCAAACTGAGTAGATCCATATATATGGAGGTATTTAATTTTATGGGTTTCCTGAATTCTTCGACTCTAGTCTGCCTATACTGCAGCCGGAAGTCATGCTAGATAAACTGACAAAGATTTCCTACCAAGAGGAGTCATGTGACGAAGACAGCAAGGCAGATATTATGTGGGAAGTGTAGTTTTCTGTGCGTTAAAGGGTGATCCGTTAGTATACAAACACTTTTTTCCCTGAACTCCAGTGTTTCATAGTTGAATGTCTCGTGGATTATGAGAGTGCAACTCGCGTGTATACAAGCTAATTGTGCAATGTGGAGGTGATTTGAAGTTGAAATGGCTCTTTTACCTCTATGTCGATCAGTATGCATTAATGTTTTGCTTGCTGAGGAATGCATGGGTGTTTAAAATCTTTTTTAGGTGTCCGGTGAAAATGAGTTCACCTTACTTCGTTTCAAATGATTCTTGTTCTGTCCGAACCAGGACAGGTTTCGAGAAACGCAACAATCTATCCGTGCTTAAAAGCCGAATGGCTAGGAGCGCTAAGCCCAGTAATTTTGACCCAGGTAAAGTCAAGGAGGAGAAGGAAGAACATAGCATCGCTTCAGGCAAGACCCATGACTCTCTGGTGGCCCAAGGAAGACGGACAGGTAGGCTGCTCTGTCTTCAAGCAGCTTGCCAATGCATGTTTTGTTCATAACATTATGATATTGTGCACAGAGTCGAATTAGCTAACTGGGCCCACCCATGCCTAGGGAGTCAAAGGGCAAGGGGGGCAGGACAGTGGCCGTTAACTTAAATACATATATCAATAAACGTATTGTATCAAATGTTCTAAATGAGCACTCCATTTATGCACACCTGTAATTCAAAATCAAACCTTGTAAAATATGATTTACTGCTTGTAACCACCTGTAACCAGCTTGTAACCACCTGAATTTTGGACACAAGACTTTTGTGATTTTGTGTCCTGGGGTGGTTGCATAGAGTTTTAAGTTCACTATCAAACTGTTAATTTACCAACCTACATTAGGGTGAACATCTGGTGCTGCAGACAAATAACCTCCTTTCCTTTATTGTATCACAGAAAAGGTCTCCAAGGGTGAGACCTCAGTCTGCAGTACAAATGGCACAGTAACACAAACCTCGCTAACCTCACCGCGTAAACCCAGGAGAGCGCAGTTGAAGGTGGAATATGAATTGGAGGATGGTGGTGCAGCGGTCAAACAAGAACATGCCTGGCAGCCAAACAACTGGAGGCTACAACTGGAAAACATCCGTGAAATGCGCAGCACTAGAGACGCACCAGTGGACCAGATGGGAGCTGCCAAGTGCTTTGATACAGATGCTGCACCGGAGGTGAGCTAGTGCAGGTGTGTCAGGTGGTACTGTATAGCCTGGTAAACCAGCCCCTTGTACTTCACTTTGTTTCGTACAGAGGTGCGCACTACAATTCAAAGTCGCAAAGTCGACGCCATCGCTCATGAACACTCCCTGTGTCCCCTGATTGGTCAGACAAAATGCTGCCTGAGACAACCATGTCAGTGAAACCACAGCCAGACTCTCTGTACGAAATGAAGTACAAGGGGCTGGTTTACCAGGTTAGTGGTACTAAGCCCAATAAAAAAATTAAAATAGTTACTTTTTGTAATATTATTAATTCTCTGTCTGCAGTAATAACTACTCAAATGCTATTATGGGCTGTGAATTTACAATGATCTGTCACGAAATGCATTGCCTCTGTGCACATTGCTGCTTTTCATCACTGTCCCTGTCAATCGTTTCAGAAAACAATGGCATAGCTTTACATTGCTACACCTTCCTCATTTTCTCACCCGTCTATGAACTATTGTTCCTCAGATGTCTGCTCAGGTGTTAAAATGAAGCAAGCGATTTTGCTACAATCCATTTAGTGTTAATAAGGCAATACACATAGCATGGAGACAACAATCAGGTGTCACCTCAACTGACACTCCTTTAGATCTTACATTTATCCCCCCCCTCCCCTGTTATGTCACCCTCTCTCCTCTATCCTCCTCTTTTGTTCCTCTCTTTCTGCAGGTGATCCGGTACCAGGTGCTAATTTCACTCATGCTCTCCAGTCAGACAAAGGACCAGGTGACTGCAGCGGCTATGCAGAGACTGCGAACGCACGGCCTTACAGTAGCAAACATCCTGAACACTGATGACGACACCTTGGGTAAGCTCATCTTCCCAGTGGGATTTTGGAAGGTAAATATACTATACTATACTATACTATACTATACATTTTACTTAGCAGATGCTTTTATCCAAAGTGCCTTACAATAGAGGACACAAATCAAGCTACAGGTTTGCAGAAAAGACCAGAGTAAACAAGAGCGTAACAAACTTCAGAGTAGAGTTTATTTATTTCACTAATTTAATTAAAACAATAAAACTTGTCTGCTGGACTTATTTATAACACCCAAACGTAAAATATTTTTTCTTTTAATTTCACAGCTAATATATTACACACTATCATAATTATACAACATTCTAATTTATTGAGATGCATCTGTACAAGCGTATTTAACTTACTTTTTTTAGTCTCACATTTACCTAACTTTATTTACCCCCCCCCCCCCCCCCCCCCCCCAAGACAAAAGTGAAATACATAAAGCAGAGCACAGCCATGATCCGGCAGGAGTATGAGGGGGACATTCCCAACTCCGTGCAGGGATTGGTGCGGCTGCCTGGAGTGGGGCCTAAGATGGCACATTTGGCAATGGACATCGCCTGGAAGCAAACCTCTGGAATTGGTAAGAGGCCGGAGTCTGCAACCAGCAACAGTTTGGTCCAGTAACATGACTGCCAAAAAGCAAATGGAGTGTACATGTGTGTATAAAGTGTGTGTGTGTGTGTGTGTGTGTGTGTGTGTGTGTGTGTGTGTGTGTGTGTGTGTGTGTGTGTGTGTGTGTGTGTGTGTGTGTGTTTTACAGTGCTGTGAAAAGTATCCCCCCTGCCCCTACCACCTTGTGTGTGTGTTTGCCCCCTTTGGATTTCTAATTGTGTGTGTGTGTGTTTGTGGTTACTCTTTAACACAGGGGTGGACACACATGTGCATCGCATCTCTAATAGGCTGTGTTGGACTCGGACCCCAACAAAAAGCCCAGAAGACACCCGTAAAGCTTTAGAAGAGTGGTTACCAAGGTAACTGTTTCAGCTTTAAGCTCTCTAACCAGAGTTGTATAAAGTAACAGTAGAAGTACTGTTTTAGATGTAATTACAACACTGGTAGTATGGTATTATGCAGTTGCAACTGCGTAATACTGTACTACTTGTGTTGTAATTACATCCAAAACAGTACTTCTACTTCTACTTTATACAACTCTGTCTCTAACCCATGGGCTACACTGGGCACAGAAGTGATGTAGGAGCAGAATTTTTGTTGTGAAGACTGGTCTATCTGTTTCAAACACCAGCAGCGCTTTCGTGTCTAGTGTAGCCACGTCCAATTGATTACAGCGTAGTGTATTGATACTGTGTACGCTCTGCAGTTACTTAAACAACCTGGTGTAGCCCAAGGGTAAGAAAGACATTGCATGCACAAAATTGCCACAGACAGCAAATTATTGACTGTGGTTATTTAATTTATCAATTTGTATAATCCAGTGCAATTGATTTTTTTTTGCTATTGTAACATAAAGAAATAAATGTAAGTTTATGGATGGAATGGCAAACCATCATCATAACTCTGACAAAGCAGGAGGACATTTTAATCACTTTATAAACTCATACAGGTTTATGTAGGAATCTCTACCCTGTTTCCTGGCATGTTTGTTCAAGTTATGGTCACCAGTTTAAACTTTCTAATTCCTAACCTAAGGTCTGTCTAAAGTCCTAAACTTGCTCCCATCTTAAGTTCTAAGCTAACTTTTCTCTTAAGTCTTAAACTAAGTCCTGCCTTGTCCTAAAGTAACTCCTGTCTTCAGTCCTAACCTATGTCCTGTGTTGAGTCTTTAATTACCTCCTGTCTTAAGTCTTAAACCAACTCCTGCTTGTCTGTCTGTGCTCTCCTCCCCATAGGGACCTGTGGAGTGAGATCAACTGGCTGCTGGTGGGCTTTGGACAACAGGTGTGTCTGCCTGTCGGCCCCCTGTGTGTCTCGTGCATCAACCGACACTGCTGCCCGTCCGCGTTCAAGTGCTCCCCCAGTAAAAGGTCCAAACCTGGCAACCCCTTATCCCCAGGGAGAAGCTCCGGCCCGGGCAGAGTCAAGTCAGGCTCTCCACCTCAGCACGCGGTGAAAGAGGAGCAAAGCCCTGCTTCTTCTTTCTCTGCTCCGGAACATAAGGCTGTAACCAAAGATGAGGACAGCAAACAATGCCGCCTGAAAGAGGAGTCACAAACTGTCCCTTTGTCTCCGCCTGTTTTGAGAAAAAGATCCAAAATCAAGACCGGCGCTTCCTGACTTTACTGATCAGTTGTTGACTAGAGTTGTGTAAGCTATTTTTTGTTTGTTTTTAAGATTGACTGTATAAAGAAGCACTAAATAAATCAAATATATTTAGTTTTTTACCTTTTATACCTGTTTTAACTTTTCTACATTTCAGTGACTGTAGGCCTTTGATTTACACTGGTTGTGCTTGCCACTAGATGGCCCTCTTTGACCGCAGAGAATTTTATTTCTCACACTGTGTCATGTGCCTGTATGTTAAATTCCATACTAGGGAAATAAACTGCAAGTATTTGTTTAGTGGCCTGGAATTCTTATGAAAGAAGCGTCTCGTCTTATGTACAGGACAAAACCAAGCCAATTGCATCATGTCAGACTGTGGAGAGTTAAAGACAACTAAGGCATCCTAATCCAAATAATGACATTATTCGTATACGTAGTTTATGCTAACATGTAAAAGCCCCCCAACTAACAGAAACCTTTCTAGAAACCAACACCTTCTCTCTGCTACATCTGTAACGGGCAGTCTAGTTGATGTACATTAACTTTAGCGGCTGGATTGGGTCAGGAGAACTTTAATTCTTTACTTTCCCAGAACAAAACATAACACTTCGTGGTTTACCCTTTAGGACCAATGGGCTGCTGGAGAGTACTTTATTTTTCATTCTGTATGACAATTTTACTTCACTTCAGGAGGAAGAGTTCCGGCTTCTCTTATCTAGCCTGTGATCTCTGTCCAATTGAATCCCTGTCACCTGCCTAGTGTTGCGTGAACAGTCGCGGTGGGGGGGGGGGGGGGGGGGTAAAGTAGATTTATCCACCGCTACTTTCCCTACCTGCCGCACTCTAGCCGTTCTCTCCTCACGCACCCATCGCGCAAACTGGATTAAACCTTTGGCTTTTGCCTCAGCGCCCGACTTTTAAAAGGTATAGTTATTTTTTTTGTAAAAGACAGATAGCATAACATAGCAAACCATACGCGTTTAAATATAGTTCAGTCGAGACTTTTTTCGCTTTTTCGCAGTGACGTCTCAGGGCTTCTGGAATCTATCTTTCCCCACACCTTTAATCGGATAAGCTGCCGACTGATTTCCTCCGGAGGTGAGGAACACCGCATAGGGTGGAGGTCTACCTTAGGCATTAACTTATTACATATGAGCTTGCAGTACTACTTCGCACTTTGTCATCAGGCTGTCTGCGAGATTCAAGTTTGCAAGTTCGCAACTCAACTCTTTCCCTGTGGTCTTCTTACACTGGCCGGCCTCACTTGAATCAAGAGCTGGATTTTTGGTGCTGTCCCGTCTGGGTCTGAAAGGGTGGTTGTTGGGACTGTGGCGATCAGATTCATCAGCTGAAATCGATACCGTTTTTTTCACTGCATTATCTCTTTACATGATATGGATTCGCTACCAATAAATGGAAAACATCTAGATAGCGAGACAAATTGCAAACGGCATTACGCCTAATTCTGAGGGCCATTCCTTGCTTGAACTTTTTTCTTTTCTGAGGGCGCTCAAGAAGTGCTTGTTTCGACTTTTCCCATGAAGATGGCGCATAGTTTGGAGAGGGAGCTGGTGCTAAAGGAGATGATGAGACCGAGGCTATGTTACCTGTCAAGAGGGGACCATGGCTACGGATTTCACCTGCACGGCGAGAGAAACAAGGGCGCGCAGTATATTCGTAAAATTGATCCCGGATCCCCCGCAGACCTCTCGGGTCTCCGCTCAGGTGACCGGGTGGTTGAGGTAAACGGAGAAAATGTCGAGAGAGATCCGCACCATGTAGTAAGTACTTAACTCTAGCAGCTCTACCATCATTTTTGCGCAGAACCTGTTAGACCACTTTACCAGCCTTGGGATGTTTGGTTACAGGGCTTGGGTCTCGGTTGTGTTTATCAAGTTTCACATAAAATACCCCTAGGTTCTGTTTTGCACAGCGACATCTCTCTCTCTCTTTCTCTCTCTCTTATCCAGGTAGTTCAGAAAATCAGGGCTAATGACCACAGAACCAGGCTGCTGGTGGTCGACCGTGAGACAGATGAATACCTACGCTTCCATGGACTGTCCGTCACGGAGGACAGAGCCGTGGAGATGGGCTCCCTGTCACCGCAAACCTCCGTCACTTCCTCCCCGCGCACTTCAGCTGCCTCTTCTCCACGTGCCTCTGCCACTCCGTCTCCCTGTGCCTCGTTCACTGTCCCAAGCCTAACAGAGACCACAGTCAAGGCAAAGAGAGCAGTTTCACCTTTGCTGCTGGATGAGTCTTCGCCTTCTGACAATGATCAGAAGGTAGGTGCTGTTTTGCAGATGTATATTGGTTTGTCAGACAGATGAGTAGCAAATGGATGCAGAATAGTTGATCTGGTGTCAGGGAAACAGCTTGGGCAACAGATGCAGGAACACTTCCTTTAGTTTTCTAGAACCCTATGGGTAAGATGGGTGACATGACGTGGTGAGCAACCTGTCTTCAAAAGGTGCAGTCCAGTACCAAAATATTAATTCTGGCCATTTACTATATTCACAACTGTCTGGTTCTACTTAGCACAACCCTTAGCCAGGTACAGGAGTTAACCAGTGAAATCAGGTGTATTAAAACCACACAGGTGAAACTAGATGGTTTGGAATATGCAATATTAAATGGTAGCTTCTGAAGCCCAGGTTGCCCATCACTGCTGAGATGCTTCTTCTCATAACAGCCATCTTGCATTTCACCTCACTCACTGCAATGCTGGAATGTGGAATAACATCACTATTTACAGGAAAGAAGATCAAAATGGTCACAAAATAAACACGGCAAGGCAATTTATTTTTTTTAGTGCACGTCATACTCCAGACAGTTCACTGTGCGGAAAGAAATGAACAAAGGATAGACCAGACCATCAAGTTAAAATGCAACATAAAAGCACAACCGAGAAGGGGCTCATACAGTGCATTATATAAATATGAAGAAGGTAATGGTGTTAAACTAATGTTGATGGACTGGCATCTGAATAAAGTCATGGCTAGAATTGAGACTGAGGCCAAAAACATAAATATGGGAAAGACAAGGCTATCGTAAATAGCATACAAATACATAAAAATAAGCCAACAGATCTGTGTGTCATTTTGTAGCTTGCCATAACAATACATGATTACATTATTTGAATGAACCCAACACAACAGCTTAGGATTGTGATTTAGAAGGGCTTACAGAAGTCAGAGATATTTACATATACACTCGGAAAAGCTCACAGCATAATGCTATCAAAAGGGAACAGACATTTGTCTGTTTTGTGTCAATTCCAGGGTTAGAGGTTTACATGCTTTCATACAGTAAAAAAGTGCAGCTCCAGACTCTTTAAATTCTCTTTAAGTAGGAAGTACAAATGATTTACAAAGGCACATTTAAACACGGCTTTCAACTGACCAAATCAAAGTGCTGTGCAAAAGTTAGATAAACAAAAGTAAAAACGAAAGCACAGAAACCAATTGCAATGCTTACAAATGCAACACATTCAAAAACTGAGGCACAGTTTCCTATTCTGTGATCTTGAAACGTTTTCTCAAGGATTTTTGGTCAGAGATTTAATCACTGGCAGTACTTGCAGTGAAGATTTGTGTTTGTTTGTTTGTTTGTTTGTTTTTGTCCTTAGCTCTGCAGAGAAATTTAAGAATCTCTGACTCGTGGTTGCTGGAGGTTCTGCACCACAGTAACCTCGCCATTGTCCTACGGCTGGCTGCGTTATGTAAGATAAGCAGTGCAGGGACGCTTGGCCAGGAAGACAGAGAAACCAAACCCACCCAAAGGGGACAATTTCCCCTTGACTCTATTTTTAGACTTTTTTTTTACTGTACAAAGTTCTCAATCGTGTAGTCTAACCATGGTCACTTTCTAGTATCTGGGAGGCATTTCAATTTGACACATACATTAGGCTTTTGGGAACATGGTCAGTTTGTAAACTTACAAGAGTTTTGAGTAAGGGCTTATAAATCATTGCTAATAAATCATGCGTAATAATTCTTTTTTTTTTTACAATACACCTAGCAGGCACTTTTATCCTAAGCGACTTAAAATGGAGAAATACAATCAAGCTCAGACAACAAAAGAGGTTACAGAGTAAATGCCAGGGAACAAGTCAAGAGCACATATAGGTATCGGTGAGGTGATTCTGTAGTCCAAATTCATTGAATTGTTACCAAAAAATTTCATAAGGAGCTTTTGTTACATTTCGTTTCACAGTCCCTGTTACAATGTATCTACATCATGAAGTACAGTGTAACAAAGTTTGTAACAGTTTGTAACATTATGTACTTAAGTTGTACCATAGGTTAGGAGAGTAAGCACATGTTACATAATACTGTATTCTTTGGTTTGAATAGATAGATAGATAGATAGATAGATAGATAGATAGATAGATAGATAGATAGATAGATAGATAGATAGATATACTGGTTGATTGATTGATTGATTGATTGATTGATTGATTGATTGAATGATTGAATGATTGAATGATTGATCCAAAGCTATGAAATGCAATATAAATGTATAAAAAAGTGAAAAGTATAGAAATTATATAAGTGTATTTATAAGTATAAATAGGCAGTATTGGCTGCAGTGGGATACAGAACAAAATACAAAGGTGTGGTAACCAGCTAAGATAAGGCACAGTACCGGATAAATTGCATTATCAGATCAGACCGTGCCAACAGCTTCTCAGGTGAAGCAGCAGGGCGCTCCAAACATAGGCTTTTGTTCTGCTCCAGCCTCAGTGTTGTCATTTAAGTGTGCATGTGAATTAGTGTGTATATGTTTGTGTGTATGTGTTTACATGAAAACAGAGTGAGAGTCGGACACTCTACAAAGCTCTGTTTATCTCAGGTGCTAGTCAATAGGGGTCAGGGACGTCATGAACTTTAGGGCTGAGCATGGTTCAGACAAACACCTGTGTCTTTCACACTTCTCAGTGTGTGTGTGTGTGTGTGTGTGTGTGTGTGTGTGTGTGTGTGTGTGTGTGTGTGTGTGTGTGTCTGTGTGTGTGTGTGTGTCTGTGTCTGTGTCTGTGTGTCTGTGTGTGTCTGTGCGTGTGTGTGTGTTTGCTGCAGAAAGTCACTGGTCCGTGCAACTGCAGACAAGTCACCGGTCCATTAACTGCAAGGATTGACAAGTCTGCTCTCAAATTCAGAGATGTTTGAAGAATTCAAGTTTTAAGAATCTTGAAGGAGTTTTACTGTCACATACATTGAAATACTAAGTGTAAGTGTAAGACATGCATTCTGTTGGTCAGTCTCTCCTGTGCACAAGTGTGTGTGTGTGTGTTTGTGTGCGTGTGTGCAACATTGGTTTCAATGAAGTTTGTCCCAGTTTTGTTGAGATGTGGGTTGTAAGGGTGTAGCAGGCATCGCTGCAGGACATGTTTGAAAGCTGAGGAAAGGACAGTGGGCTGTTCTTTTTCAGATCAGGTTGCCAGGCCAGACAAAAGTGCAAAGCTGAATGTATGATCTGCATGCTTGTTCTTCCAGATATTTGCACAGAAAACATATATGCTTAAAGACTTTGATGTGTGTGTGTGTATGTGTGTGTGTGTCTGTCTGGCTGTCAGTCAGTCTGTCTGTGTGTATGCGACGCGTCTGTCTGTCTGTTTATGTTCTGTTTGTGTTTTGTGTGTGTGTCAGCTGTGTGTGTGTGTGTGTGTGTGTGTGTGTGTGTGTGTGTGTGTGTGTGTGTGTGTGTGTGTGTGTGTGTGTGTGTGTGTGTGTGTCCGCCACCTTTGTGTGTGTTGGAATGTGAATGTGTGCGTGTGAATGTGTGCAAATGTCTTTGGGTGTCGTCTCTGATACACTGTGTTTGGTACCATCATTCCATCGTTTAGTCATTCTCTTGGCAGACAGAAGCATAGTGGCAGTCTTGCATAATATACTCCACTCACTCACCTCACTTCATGAGGCCCAGGAACAAGGTCCCCACAGCTAACAGGTTAAGGGCATTGTGTCCTAGTTGCTGGGCTACGAATGACTTGCACACTGTACAGTTCATTAGGTACTTAGAGGTCGACCGATATGGGGTTTTTTTCATGGCCGATGCGATACTGATGTTTTATGGGTCACGGTTAGCCAATAACCAACAAAAGCTGCCGTTTTTTGGGGGTCAATATAAGCTGCCATTTTTAGAGGATAAATTTATATTTTCATTATTTCCCCATATATTTCCATTGTAGTTGCAGTCATTCGTCTAATGATGCCATCAGTTAATGGAGAAAGTCATAGTAGGCAGGCCATCCTTGGAACAGGATTAACAAAATAGCATGTAGACCTAAAATTGTCCCTCCCCTTTCAAAGAAAAGGTGTCATTGCCAGTTTAAGAAAATACTTCTGCCTCGTTTTGTGCTCACAGATGTGCATCTCTATAAATCAGTCTGATATTATGCTGATATTAGCCGATCCCAGTATGTAAAAAACATATCGGTCCTATATATTGGCCGACCAATATATTAGTCTATCTCTAGTAGGTCCGTATCTAGTTTTGATAGGTCTCTTATTGTACCATGGTCAGATTGTTACACAATATTACAGAACTTATGTTCTATTAACCTGCTATGTCTATATTAGAACCTATATTCTATTTAGCTGCTATGTCTGTATTAGAATCTATATTCTTCTCAGCTACTTTTATCTACTGCTTCCTACTCTATTGGCTTGCTCCAAATGACATCTTGCTGTACTTGTAAAGTGACAATAAAGACCTCTACTTCATTCATCTATCCTTCTTCCACATCCATATGATCATCACTTTACCAATTCAAAATCAAATTCCTTGTGTCTACTTACACTAGAAGTGAGGACCATGGTTAGTGTTACTTTTTTTTTTACTTGAAACATAGCCATGTTGTAAACATGTTAAACTGTGGAGGTCATAGCCTGTAAGAAGTTGTGGTGACTCGTAGTGTCCAGTTATGTAATATTGTAATGTGACCATATTGTGTAATTGTCAGGGCAGTTTGACGCCACGTCGTGTTCATGACCAGTAAGGGTGACATGACCCTGCCTGCAGTCTGTCAGTGGACCACAGTTAATAGAAAGATTAATTATATGAGCTATTATAGGACCTGTGCTGGGAAACACACTTATACCACAGTTACATTTTCCATTTTAGACACATGCTTTGGAACGTCAGTCATCATAGAGACTCGTGTGTGTGTGTGTGTGTGTGTGTGTGTGTGTGTGTGTGTGTGTGTGTGTGTGTGTGTGTGTGTGTGCGCATGTGTGCTCTACGACATGTCTGTGTGATTTCCATGTGGTTTATGGAGTGTCCATTTGGAGTATGAACAGAAGACAGTGTGGACAGTGTAACACACATCCTCACAACATTAACCTCTATTTCAGTTAGACTCTTTAAAATGAAATTGAACATACACTTGTCATTTTGTATTTTTGCTTTAACAAAATTTACTGTAGGGTGTAAGTTCAATTAACTTCACTAAAAATGCATAATCAAAGGACATAGAAATGCAGCCCATGATATATACAGTATGTTTGTACTTGGGATTAGAGGATGAGGACCTTCCCCGTTCTTTCTTGACCTCTTGTCCTCCTTTCACCTCCGCTGATCCTTGTTCTTCTCCAGGACTAAAACCTTATACAAATCCTTACCCTCTAAAACAAGAATAAAAGGGTATCATTTACAAATAAGTAATATTTCAAGTAAAAGCAGACAAGTCAATAACCATCACAATGTCAACATTTATTTCACGCCTCTTTGTTCTATGGTTATGATGCCTGGCTGTCATCAGCTGTCGCCAAAGAAAGTTGTCGCCATAGGTACCAGACTGTGACTGCGTGTGTTCAGAGATGAGAAAGAAGCTTGTCTGATGGCCTACACACGTATGCAGAGAACTTTAGTAATAGCCTGCCTGACACACAAACATACAACACTCTAAAAACTCAGAGACACCATCAGTAACACATGCACACACACACAGACACGCACATACACACAAACACAAACACACACAGACACGCACATACACACAAACACAAACACACACGCACATGCACATACACACACACACACACACACACACACACACACACACACACACACACACACACACACACACACACACACACACACAAATACAGCCACACATACACACATGCCAGAAACATTCCCAGACCTTGCATGCAATGCTAGCCCAGCAAGTGATTATGCTAGGCTTAGGTAGATTCCCTTGTATAGGTGGTGGAAGAACAACTAGCTCAATTCGTTCAATTACAGGAGTCATCTTTCTTTTCAAAGAGGTGGAAGATGCAACTATTTTGAGATGACCTGAAGAAATAATAATAATAATAATAATAATAACCTTTACTTGTATAGCACAGTTCATACATACAAGATGCAGCTCAAAGTGCTTTACAGTTTGGCAAGGTCACAAACTAAACAGCATTTCTTGCAGTCCAATGGCATCCATGGAGTAATTGAATGCAATAATGGAGTGGCGTGGTGTTTTAACAATGCAATGTCACAGCAACGCAATGCCCTGCTGATGCTGGCTCTTGCGTGAACACAGGTAGAACATTAGTTGAATCTTGGTGGTGCAGGGGGGGTTGTTCAGGCACTGTTGACAGTTCCTGCTTGTATGTTGAACTCTTTATCGTCCTCTGTGCTTCCTGAAACTCTGCCTTCACTTTCTCACAGCGTAGCTCCATTTATATCAGGTGGAATCCAATTTAAGGATTATCACACTACCCACAGGGAAATATTGCTCCTTAAAATAGTCTTTGTGATCTAATTAAGCTGTATTAAGCTGATTTTTTAAAATCTGTTTCTCCTAAGGGTTTTATAGGAGAAATAATTCAGAATCTGATCTGATCTCATCTCATCTCATCTGCTCATCTGTCTCATACTTTCTAAAGCCTGATGTACTTCCTAAAGCTTGATGTCAAACCTAAGTTTAACTTCAGATTTAAAAATAGTTTACTACTCTTCTCTTAATCCTAAGGGGTTTTAAGAGAGCAAATCAGGTATCAGTAAGATCTTTTTTTTATTTCTGAGAGACAAATATAAGACTGTCATAAAAAGTAATATTTTCTTTTGGGTATTGTCTATTTCTTTTGAACTACCCACATTGGTTTTGGATTGGCAAGTCATGGCTCAAATGATGCCCCATTGAATGATTATTTTTGCTTGATTATTCTTATGGCAAAATTATATTCTCTGAGGCTTACTTTGTTAGGACGGATGATTTTTAAAATAAAATCAGACATTCCTGATTACATGTACTCCTCTGTACTCTGGTCAGCCAATACTGTTGCCTTTCCATTTTCCAAATTAAATCCCTAACCGGTATATGTGCAATGAACATGTTAACCGATGTGTGTGAGGGGAGTGAGTGGATAAATGAGCACAGTGACTTCTGACTACCTCCAACACACTGCACCAAATCAAACCAGGTCATTTGGTAACTTGAGCTGCTGGCTTAAACCTCCCTGCTTGCAGGCTGTTCAGATGGGAATATGGCTGAAATAGTACAAACATACAGCTTAATTATGAGAGGATTGTGAATAAAAACTCCATAGCCAGGCAAGAATTAAGTCTAGAGGAATGGCCTACAGAAATGGGTAAAGACGTGGTCTATCCAGAATTAGCCAAAACTAATTCAGAGGGGGACATAAGCAGGCTAAACTCCTGTCACGTATTTATGATGCTTGCTAGCTTCTCCTAACTTACTGAAACTTGATCATCATTCTTCAACGCTAGGTCTCTAGGTGGAAGTACCTGCCAAATACCAAAACCTTTCACCACTAAGCCTTGCTTTATTAGCCCAGGGCCAATGGCGTTTTTAAGTACCCAAAACTGCAAGTGGGTGCCCATTTGTGTACAAAGTGTATTTGTGAGCATTTATTGTCTAATCTCCTGTGTAATTTTTTTTCAGGCTCCACATTTTAGAATACATTGTAGTCTATATACACCTTGTGACATAATTATTGGTGTAATTGCTAAGTGTAATGTAATGTACTGTAATGAAATGTAATTGATGTGATTGATATATGTGCAAAAATGCACATAGCACGTTAGTAAGACATAGCATGAACATGTATAGATAAATCAGCACAGGAACGTTGAGTGTGTAGGAGATCAGTACTCTATATTCAGTATTTTTGAGTTTGTTTTGTTTTTTCCTTTTTTAAGATTGAAAGTAGTACAGCAGCCGTGGCCAATGGCTCCATCGTGTACAAGTGCCATGGCAGACTGTCCTCTCCGGTCACCCTTGCCCCCATGTCTGAGACCAGCACTGATATTAGTGGCTCTGACACAAGCGCTCCAGTAAGACCTCTTTCATTTCAAAGAATTTTTCCATTTTTCATTCACATATTTATTATTTGCTTGTTTGTTTGTTTATTTATATCTGTGTATATAAATACCATGAAGACATTTCAGATGACTTTTTTGAAAGGTAAAAACAGGGGTAAAAACTGGGAGATATATGTTACACAATATGTAATTATGTAAACCATAAAATTATACAAACAGCAATAACAAAGTATCTGTCAATGATATGTAAATTATCTGTAAATACCAAAATGATTTGCAGTAAAGAACATTTAAGAATTAACATTCCTATGATTTAAATTAGTTAATATGGTTGATTATTGTTTGTCATGTTCATATTTGAAAGTTTAGTCATGTTACATTGCCATGTTATTTGTCCACATTTGTCCATGTTGTTGTGTAAGTTTGTTTATTTGTGTTCATGAAGGAGGAGGCTGCCTTCTTGTTTTGTCAAACACACATTGAGTAGGCTGGCGTATCCCATTAATTGACCTTAATTCCTAAATGTTGGTCACTAAAGCTGAGAGGTGAGCCTATTTGTGCCATTGACCCTATGAAGCACTGCTTTACAGTCTGTGAAACAACCACTAGCAGAGACTAGCATTCACATCCCGATTGAGTTACCTCAATTTCGACCCCCCGAGGGGTGGGGTAACAATAGCCCTCCATCTCGCGGTCATTATGTGTGGGCGTGTGCCGCTGCTGGGATGCTTCACTATTGTGAGTCCGTAGTGTTTTTTTTTTCTCCTTGTATGTAGCTGGGTTGGGTGGGGGAGCTTACAACCCACACTCCATTCCTTATGTATTGTTTTCTGTGGAGGAAGTGACATGGCTTACATAGAATGACCATTCTTCTGTAACGCAGCATAGGGTGTGTGTCTGTGTTTCCTCGGGAAGTGACTTTGGGGTCTGTACATGCTTTGCCTATCCTAATAGACGCACCCACCCCACCCCTTCCTGTCCTGTCCCACTGGAAGGAGTAGATGATTTCATGACACGATGTTCTAAAAGCTGTGCTGCAGACGTTTTCCCAAGGAACCTAGAGGGACATTAGCAGTTATAACCATCTTTTAGTACTTGAAAAGTGCTACGAAACATTATGTATTAATATTGTTATTATTCATTTTTGCATTACTCATAGGTCAAATGATATGGTGGATTTTCAGATGTTAGGAAGTGATTGTATAAGGCATAGGAGTGTTCTCAATCGGAATGTTACGAGTTGTGATAACTTTATTTTGCGGTCCCTGTTACGGTGTATCGACATCATGAACTACAGTGTAACAACGTTTATAACAATGTGTTACATTATGTATTTACATTGTACCAGAAGGTTAGGATTAGGGTTAATATTAGGTATGTACAGTGTAAGTACATAATATTACATGCTGCTACATTAAGACACTAAAAAAGGACCTGTAAAATAAAGTGTTAACCAAGTTGTTAGCAGAAATATTTATTGTGCCACTCCATTTTATGTACAGCACCTACATCTCCATGGCAACCTCCCACCCATGTTTTTTAACAGTTTCTGTTGTGTTTGTGATAAACACAAAGGGTTGCACAGAATTGTAGTTGTCCAACTTTTATGTTGGTGCACTAACTGGATTGTTGCCAGGAGAAAGTCATGAAGCAAGGCCTGAGTTAATTACCAAACCCTTTAGAAGAATATACACCAAACCAAACACATTTGGTCTGACTTTAACAGACAGTAGAATAACTAAACTGACCTTTCCCGTTCTCTTCAAAGTACTTTTTAACTTTTTGTCTTCACTGATCTCTTTCTGTTTTAACAGGAGACTTCACCTGTGCCCCCCAAAGACCTCCGTCCAAGACTTTGTCATATTCAGAAAAGCGAACTGGGATATGGCTTCAATCTTCACAGTGACAAGAAGCGGATGGGTCAGTACATTCGCTGCGTGGATCCAGACTCACCGGCCGAGTACGCTGGATTGCGGCCGAGGGACAGGCTTGTCGAGGTGAGCGGCCGGCAAAGATTATTCCAGATTGGATTACACAGATTGGCTGGATTATGCAAGATTAGTGGTCGGACATCAATTGGTGTGTCTGGGTGGAGGTGTTTCTGTCTTTCTTTATTTCTTTCTCTATATATATGATATCTCTCTCTCTCTCATGCACACACACAAATACACACACACACTCTTATTTTATCTGTCTTTGTGTATGTACGTGTGTGTGTGTTCATAAATGAGGGTTATGTTGTGATTTTCGCTATTGTGGCACCTCTTATCCCAACAAAATGACTGTAACTGAAATCTCAAGTAAGTTCATTTGCACACCATGATATGACCATTGCAAAATGCCAACAGCCCAAAAGAAAAGGTGTCAGGTGTGATCACGTCTAAGATCATACGCAAGTATACAGTTTCTGGCAAAGGTTTGAAATGATAAGTTTAAAATATAATTAAGACACTGACAGAGATTTTATAATGCCTATTTCTTTAAAACTGTGCTGAGAAGACTATTTACCAGAGCCTGCCCACTGGTGGGGGTCCTGCTGTTTTCTGGGCTAGGGTTAGTGTGTGGAGTTACTTCACACCTTTCGAACACAGTCATGTAGAATTCGCTTAGATAAAGTGCAGTTTAAACAGTTTTTGAAGGTGGCAGAAAAGGTTGTTTTATAGATATGGGACCTTCATGTGACCTGAAATTAGAGGCTGTGTTGTTTTTATCTATATACAATAGTGCAGTACAGCCTACAGACTGTCTTTGTATTCTGTGTAGAGCCAGTATCCACTATTCTGAAAAAGATGTGGTGTGTACCTTCGTCAGGTACCTTCAGTTTCTCTCCAGTTTAATGCATGAAATAGGCCTAACATCTGAAAGCAACAATATATTGCCAAGTTTCAGAAGTTTTTTCTTGACCACAATAAAATCCAGGTCATTTTTTAGCCTGTTAAAGAGTAAAATAGTTTTCTACCACACTCACATAACTGCAAGGATTTTTTGTAATGATAATTAGCCTTCAGCTATTATTATTCTCCACAGCGTCCTGGCGGATTTCTGTGGCGCTAGTTCATTCTAACAAAGCTTGCCATGTATATCTCTTTGTTCTGTGCTCCTTTACCAAACATTGAGCTACTTCCACTACAATACAATTATTATTATTATTATTATCATTATTATTATTATTATATTTTGAAGGATTTGTTTTATTTTATTGATTTTTTTTGTGCTTAAGGGTTCCAGCCTATTTAATAGTAGTATGTCCTACGCTGTGATTACACACAAAGCCGACGAAACATTCTGAAGTAGTTTGCTTTCTCACGCCCCCCACTGTTGGCTGTCTGTAAATGCAGCCTGCATAGTTCAAAGTTGGAAGTGTCAAGCTAATTGACATGTGCTGAATAATAAGGCAAGTTTTTCACACGTAATGAAATTCTTTCTAAACTTAATTTACTAATTTACTAATACTAATTTAAAATTCATATGAGCCTAGTGTAAAGATAGAATTTAATTTCAGTAATAAAAGGACACTAAAACAATAGACAAAGACAAAAAGGCAGGCTGTTTTTGTTCATTCATTACATGGTTGGGTGTTAACCATTAAACAGTAATATGATATGTCAGTTTGTAAACAGTAATAAGATATGTCAGTTTGTATTTGAAGTGTGCTAAGGTGTGTGTGTGTGTGTGTGTGTGTGTGTGTGTGTGTGTGTGTGTGTGTGTGTGTGTGTGTGTGTGTGTGTGTGAGAGTGAGAGTATTTGTGTGTGTGTGTGCCTATGTATGTTGGGGGGGGGGGTCAAAGACAAATATTATTGTCAGTGTGGCATACTGACTGCTATTCATCATAATAGTAATCTAGCACTTTTCTTTTTATGGTTATGTTTGACATTCACTTTATGTTATTTCTGACACCTGACATTCTTTCTGCCTCTGTCAGGTGAACGGGATGAACATCGAGCACCTCACCCACTCGGAGGTGGTGGCCGTGATCAGACGAGGAGGGAAGGAGACGACTCTACTGGTGGTTGACCCAGAGACAGACGAGCTCTTCAAAAGACTCAGCATCACTCCAACCAACAAACATCTAGAGGGTCAGGGCACACGTGTTCATCTACAGCAATACAATAACATTAAAATATTACTTTATTTATTTATTTACCTATTATTTGTGATGCATTCGATTTCAAACAGAATTCACTAGAAGCAGGGTGATTGACTTCATTGCCCTCAGTGGAGTTGATTGTTCTTTGTAGACATAGTACATCAGTGGTTCTTAACCTGGGTTCGATCGAACCCTAGGGGTTCGGTGAGTAGGTCTCAGGGGTTCGGTGGAGCCTCGGTGGAACCGTTAATGCACGGTTCATTTTGTGCACCAGTAAAAAAATCATATATATTTTTTATTTTTTACTAAAGAAGGGTTCGGTGAATGAGCATATGAAACTGGTGGGGTTCGGTACCTCCAACAAGGTTAAGAACCACTGTAGTACATTATACTGTAATAATATGGTTAAATTTCTATTTTTGTTCTTTTGTATCTAGCGAAATATCCCAACCTTCAATATTCTAATAGAGTTGTCTTTTTCCTGTTAAAATCCTGTTTCTTGATTTCAACTGTTTTCAGCACCCTATCTGTTTTTAAAATTGTCTTTGTGATGCATCTCTTCACCTTTAAGAATTTTTTTATGGCTAAGGCGCCAGATTCGATTCTGGCCTGAGGTTATTTCCCGATTGCTTTCCCATGTCTTTCTCCCACTCATTTCCTGTCATTTCTCTACTGTCTCTATCTCATTAAAAGGCAATAAAAGCCCCCAGAAACTTCAAAAACATGATTCTTATTGAACACTATATCTTGTTCTGATTTCCACAAACAGAAGACTGTGTGGACGGTCCATTCACGGATAACTCACCAGTGGAGTCTCCAGCCACGGACGAGTCGGCGGCCCCTTCCCCGGTTGCAGACAGCTGTGTAGTCATGGCGCCTCCCCCGGTCATCAATGTCACGGTGATGGACCCGCCGCCCGTCAACCACGGCTCCCCCCGCCACTGCAGTCAGGACAGCTCTTCCTCCCACTCCACGCTCTCGGAGATGAGCGCAGAGCTGAGTAGCTCTGACAACAGCTCCAAGGTACCTCAACACTCCACATGTGCCAGAGTGGGTGATCCCCATGACAACAAGAAATAGAAAAAAACCTTAACGAGGATGTTCACTTTCTCATGACTTACACATGCTCATGGACACTTTCACAAATTTGTCATACAACAAAAGCATATTTCTGAAACTGCTTGATCGGTTCCTTGATTGTGATTGGTATACGAGTATAACTTTACAGGTTGTCCTCATAACATTCCATTACAACATTTCCATATTACTCCACAGCTTTCCTTCATGTAAAGAACTGTCACAAATTCCTTAAAAACAAAATGTATATGTTATATTAAGAAAATCAGTAACAAATTTAAATTACCCTTTAATTTTCACGTATTGTTCTCCCTCTTTCACAATAATCGGTAGTGGTAACAACTCTCACCACACCACACACACATACACACACACACACACACACACACATCAGGAACCATTTCAGTTTAACACATCACCAGAGGAGGACATCCTGGCTTCAGAAAGTCAATACCTCACCATGAATTTGCCCTTGACAAATTTGATATCACTAATTAGCTAATCTTTCAGTCTGATGATGATGATGTGTGTCTGCTCATTAGGTTCAGCTGGTTCAGAAAATGGTTGTGTCAAATATGAGGCAGGGTTTTTACTTTCTGAAACAGTCATCCCCACCTCTACACATAAGACATGAGCAATTCTGACAAAAAACAACTTCAAAGCCTTTCAAAAATCAATTATTGTTCTCCCTATTTCATAAAAATCTGTATCAGTATCTGCTCTATAAAAAAGAATTATCAGTGAATCAGTGAATACTAGTGAATACCAGTGAGCTGTCTCCAGATGTACACAGACAACCTGGATTTAGAAGCTAGACTATTTAGAAGCTACAGCTATGTAGTACCACACTGTGCAGTTAATACAGGTGGATTCACTAATAACTCTTCTACCTGGCTGAGGAGTTCTGCTAATTAATGAAATCAGCTGATTTAGTGAATGACTGCATCAAATATGTGGTACTGGATTGCCAAATATGTGGTCAGGTTGCCCATCACTAATAAGGATTCTTTCAGTTGAACACATCTCTTCGTGTATCGATGCGTGTCTCTTCCTTATGTCAAAAGTGCTAAGTTGTAAGCGGCTGGACTTCTTTTTGGAGCTAAGTTCTAGCACTTTTGACTCCCATGACCTGGACGAATGAGAGTCTTCCCTGACATATTGTATCTTCCTCATCTTTCCTGTGTGTCCACCTATAGATTGTAGACGAGGACGACCGTCCACCGCTGGACCCTTTCTGGCAGAGCGGCCTCCGTCTGAGCCCAACCGCTGCGGAGGCGAAGCAAAGAGTCCGTGCCAAGAGGCCTAAAAAGAGAGCGCCCCCTATGGGCTGGAGTGAGAAGAAAGAGCTTTTCAGCAACTTCTGACCGACATCCAACAACATCATCATCATCTGATAAGGAAAAAGAGAGGGACTTCTTGTTCTTCTCTGTGTATGCTTATTCTGAAAAAACTCTGACCTGCACCTTTTACTTTACTGTTCAGTCCTGGAAAAGTAATGAATACTTGTCACATGAGAGTTATCTGCAAGATCATCTCACACACTCTCCAAATAGATACATGAATTACCTCTTCTTGGGTTGAGTGCATTAAAGACTGAAAGAGAAACGTACATGCAGCCAGAATGTTTGGGAGCAACTGAAAAATAGAAGACCTGAATGAAAGAAGAAAGAATATGGGAAAGCAAGAGAGAGGGAAAGAGGATGTGATGAAAAGAAAATAAGGCAGTTTGAAGTGTATTAATCTATATTGCTTTGAAAGAGCAGCATAGCTTCATCCTGACAACTAAACAGTGTTAAGTACTATGGACACTTAGCGGTGTCTGCAGCCGTAAAACTCGGTTCCTTTTTAGGATACGACTACCTCTGAGTCACTCACTAAACTGATGTGGGTTTGCAAGTCACTTGAGTCACTTCATAAGTTTAATAACCAGCAGATTTACTCATGCCTGTATGTGCTTTGAAAAGCGCTAACCTGCTCTTGTCAGCGATTTTGATTTGGTTGCACATTTCCAGCTTTAGAGAAAGTTAACAGGCGCTGGATTTACTCATTACTGTATGTGCTTCGGGGACTGCAAACACGCTCCTGTGAGTGATTCATGGTGTAGTCAGGACTCAGTGGAGTCAGTCAGGTTAATGGAGACCTCAGATTCATGACTCATGAGTTATTTAATGAATCCGCGTGATTAACTTGGGTGAGTCATGAATCGCCTGGGTCCAGTGCTGTCTGCTATTATAGTTCCATCACTAACAAGACCAATGAAGAGGAAAACCTGAGAATCCGTTGTAAAAGTAAGTAGGATGTATTGAACGAAAGGAAGAACCCCTAAAGAGGACAGTGGGGCGGTGACAGAAAAAAAAGTCACTCAACAGAAAGGATTACCATTCACATGATTTACGTAGTTGCGTACTTATAGGGTATGTGAGATTATGAACGGAAATGTGTGGGATATGTTGCCTCTAAGGCTGCTTTTGCATATTGTGAGGGTAAGCCAACATGGATAAAGTGGTCCTGGATGATAGAGGAGGTCTGTGTATTGTATATGCTCCAAAGTTTATTTAATAACGTTTAAGGCAACAATTTGACCACAGGGGCTTCACCGGGCCTGCCAACAGACCCAAACCACCAGATGAGAGCTTGCTGACGAAAATGTTTTTAAGGCAAATTGACAATGTTGTCACAACGTTGTCATGGCACTTAATGATGTGTGGTGAATAGCACTCTGTTTTATCTGTATCAGTTTTCAAATACACTGACCGAATCTTATTATATGCCTATCCTTTTTTTGTCAACACTCAAGATCCTTAACAAGTACTGACACTGTTGTTTAAGAAAGTTGAGAAGAAACAAAGCAAGAAACACAGTTGAAATATTGTTTTTGCCTAATCACAAGCACCATATAACCATATTCTTTATACCATAGTTATGATTATTTTTATTCTTTCGCTTTCTCTGAACATACTGCTTTACTGAAATCCCTGCAGTGTATAACATCTCAAATTTGTAATCCTTTCTTATAAATTCTTAACATTGAAATATCTATGTGGGGCTACTATACCGCAGGTTTGCTCACATTTTAAATGTGCTGATTTGAAAGATGGCATGACTGTGACTAACATTATATTTAACAAAAATATTGCTATTGCGTACACAGCTAAAACTACCTGTTCTGTGACCTGTCCTTTTTTGGTTTGCTTTTAGTCACTGGAGTTATTTATTTCAGTTGCTTCATCATTCTGATTTTATTTTATCCCCATCACATGTCAGAATGTTTCGTTTAATCGTCTGTTACTTCTTTTTTTTGAGTAGGCTGTATGAAGGTATTCAAATGAAATAGAAATGGACACTTCTGCTGTGATCCAAGTCATGTTGGTTACACTGGTTATGAAACTGAATTTTATGTGTTATTATGGTGTACACTTGCACCATAAAAGTCTCCAGACAGTGAATGTTCTGTGTCTGTGTGCCCACTCCACACTGTGGCACATTTGTCAGCTGTTTTTCTTAAATAAAAAGTATTTTAGTTTTTGACTTATTGTGTTAAGTATCAGACGTTTCACTATTATGTATGTATGTATGTCATTTTAGGATAGATTTTTTATAAATGTAGGCAAACTAAATTGCATATTATAGTGTAACTATAGTAAATTTTGAACA
The DNA here is from genome assembly GCA_030347295.1 of Setipinna tenuifilis. Taxonomy (NCBI): domain Eukaryota; kingdom Metazoa; phylum Chordata; class Actinopteri; order Clupeiformes; family Engraulidae; genus Setipinna; species Setipinna tenuifilis. The sequence goes on from CM059281.1 coordinate 7,521,620, forward strand.
ATGAACTAAAAAAAAGACATTTGACACACAAAAGATGTCAATTTGTCTTTGACCACTTGGTGGGAGCATTGTCAGGTGCTGCGTAGATTATTTTTCCGGTAAAGTACGCACCGAATTCCATAGCCTAAATATGTACTTATTTCCACACAAATTTTCACACTTTTTTAAAAAGAAAGATAAACAAGATACAGAGATCGCATTTTAAATTATCATGTTGTAATACCTCTTCCCACTCACTGTGGGATACAAATACAAATCTGATCAGACCATAAATAACTTGCTTTCAAACAGTTTCAAACAACTCAGTAACCAATTCGAAGACATAAAAACACTTAAATCAAACAATATTTTATACATATTGCATACGGATGTTTTGGTTGTTGTGTTACCAGTGGGGTATAGCCTACAACAATGGTGGTTAAGTAATTAATAAAACCTTAATAGAAGAGCTCAGAGCTTTATCCTTTGAACTACACAAATGCCAACGAGCTCTTGTTCTATCAGCTTTTACAACTGCCTACGGGTTAACTAAACCAGGTTTGTCATTTAGGCACATTTGTAGTATAAACTCCAGGTGCCCAATCTGGGCATGAGACTGCAGGACTCATGGTGCTCTACAGGACTGTCCAAAAAAACTGAAAAAGAGGACCACACAACTGAACTCCCTTAGCTTGACTTTTATTTAAGTTCCCACCCAGAGTGCATAGTAGTAGTAGTTTCTGATGAAGAGCGGTGTGTACTCAAATGTTACTGCTTTGCACTCTGGGCGGGAACTTAAATAAAAGTCAAACTGAGGGAGCTTAAGTGTGTAGACTATACTTCTTTTTCAGCTTTTTACTACTACTATACTTTTGGTCTTTTGGGTCAGCACCTCGTTAAGGTACGGATGTGCGTGCTGTTGTGTTTTTTGTGGCTCTATAAAAGACGGTACAGTTTGTTTGTAAGCAGTGTTGGGTTACCCGGCGGCTTCAGAAGTTACAATCCCAAACCATGTATTCGTTCCAGCAATTTACTAAATCAGTGAATTACTGAAAACGGCTGGTCACTTGTGGCGCGTATGCACTTAAAACAGGTAATTTCATTAAAATTAAGTGATTTTGTGAATGGCTGGAACAAATAGTGGGTATGGGATTGTAAATGAAAACGGGGTAAGCCAACATTGTTTGTGTGGAGTAAAAATGCGGAGGCGCTCCGACTGGGACAGTAAAGTGTAAACATGTGTGTGAGTGAGTGCTTCAGTGGAAGTGTGTTTTGGCTAGTGTGAGCCTGTGAGTCAGTGTGAGTGTGTGTGGTGTGTGTACTGTGTGTGTGTGTGTGTGTGTGTGTAGTCCGTGTGGTGGTGTGTAGTGTGTGTGTGTGTGTGTGTGTAGTCTGTGTGGTGAAGTGTAGTGTGTGTGTGTGTAGTCTGTGCGGTGGTGTGTAGTGTGTGTGTGTAGTGTGTGTGTGTGTGTGTGCGTGTGTGTGTAACCAACTGTGTAAGGGCGTGCTCATATACATGTACCCCAGTGCTTACCGCTTCCCCCTTTCTCATTTCTCATTGCCAGCAGTTTATTTTTGCAGCCTTGTTTAAATGAACTGGAAGCTTCAACGCTCAAACATCATCACTGTATTTATACACTCTTCTGTGTGGGGGCGGGGCCTCAGGGTTACTTCCTCTCCTTCCTCTGGCCCTCTCTCTCCCCCTCTCTCTCTGTCTGTCACATGCACATAAATTCTGAAATGAAAAATTCTTTTAGAAATTTCTTAGAAAAATAAGCTCTTCATGTAATCAAACAAAAGTGCAAAGCAGCCAAAAAAATTACCCTAAAAAAGCTCTGCTTTTCTGTGGCTCTCTCGACATTTTCTTAGAGAGCATCGTGTGATGAATGACTTTGGCGGACATACGGAGCTCTTTGCTGCATGAGAATTAGTATAAACAGCAGCCGGCAGCAGTGGCTTTCATCAGCAAACTAGGAGTTTCTGGGCTGGTATGTAAACACACGGCACAAGAAGCTATCCACGTGGACACCATATGGGAGCCGTATCACCGCTCAGACCCTCCGGCTTCCCTTTCCATTCGGAGCACTTTCTCTCGGCTCACTAGTCTTGACACTTGACACATTTCTTGGGCTTAATCAAATTCTATCATTGTCATGTGAAGTGATTCTCATGTGACAATGATAGACCTCCTTCACAGCTACAGTTCATTGGTGTCCTTGGGTATTTTGAAAGGTGCCTATAAATAAAGTTTATTATTAGTAGTATTATTAGTATCAGTAGTAGTAGTAGTAGTATTAAAATGCAGCTTATTACATTACATGACGCTCTTATCCAGCGTGACTTACAGGTATTTAGGTACAGGGTTTCAGTTACAGTCCCTGGGAGCAATGTGGGGTTAGATGCCTTGCTCAAGGGCATTTCAGCCATGAATAAGGATGCAGGAGAGCACTGGTTGTTTACTCCCCCACCCCCATTCTTCCTACTGGAACAGGCTCATCAGTGAAGATGTCCATATGAGTAAGGAGTTCGATGCTAGACGTGTTGGGCCTTATGAAGGAATACAACATTTTGCCCCCCCTTACTATTAATAGTATTAATGTTGTCCTCAAAGGGCCCCCTGTCATTACTGAGCCCTAAAAACCATCCTAACCCTCCAGCACCATACAGCAGTGGTGCCCCTTTGAATGAGAACACACTCTCTCCCTTCACTGGCTCCTTGTAAGATACACAATTAACTTTGAAATATTGCCAACACTTAACTCAATAACCAGCCTCCAACTGTTTCCCTTGACTTTCCTGACTCACACCTGTATCTCTCAACAAAATCACTTAGATGTCCCTAACCAGGGGCCGCAAAATTGGCATTTCGTTCACAGAAGTGTGTGAGATTCTGTTTTACTTTGATCACACTACTTAGTTTCTCTACTGTTTATTTTGACGTGTTCATTGTAGCAGAGCATGCTAGCTCTTAAAATAATTGAGCAATCAGTCTCCTTAACTACAGCAGTGCTGCACATCAATTCTCATTTTCACAAGTTGGATCGATTATTTCTGCTTGTCTGACATTTAATGCAAAACTGACTGTCGCTGTCACAAATGCAGACCTTACGTGCAGCTCCATTATCAGTACAAATGGCATCCCCTAATTTAACCCCAAATGCAAGGACGAATTAAACACCGCTTTCATCATATGGTCATATGGTCACATCTTTACACCACAGGCACTGTGGCACTTGTGCAAGGGGATGTGGGGAAAAGATGTAATGCTGAACAAAAGACAAAAAAAAAAAAAAACGAGAACGAGTTTAGCAGTTATGTATTGACACTTGCATGACCTATTTTAAAAGTAAGACACTTATTTTTAAACCATAAGCTTGACTCCGAACCTGTTCAGAAAGTTAAACATCACCCTTTGAAGAAAAACAGACCAAGTGAGGAATGCAAAAGGGCCGTTTAAAGATTTTTTTTAATGACAGCAGTATAATGAGTAATATGATGTCATCAAAGACAGACATATGCACAATGCACAGAGCTGCCATAGTATACTTTACTTCACTTTACTTTACTTTACTGTACTATACAGTAAAAGATTAAAGTAAGAAGTCCGTTACAGTTGGCAGGCCTGACTCAGCTCAAGCTGATTTTCAGCCGGGTTCCTGTTCTGCAGCACGCACACACACCACACACACGCACACACACACATGCACTCTCTCTCTCACACACACGCACACACAAACAAAAACAAAGATCAAATTCACAAGAGACAATCATACAATTACCAAACAACACTATACGGTGTAGGGCCCGAGAGTGGCCGGGGTTAGGAATGCCTGAGGTGGACTGGTGCAAAGAGCAGTGTATCTGATTCCAAGGGAGGCCTCCTCTCTCTGAGGGGATTTTCCAATAGGCTATTTTTAAACATATGCTTACACAGGACCAGAGCATGGAAATGATACACAATGTGCTGGGAAAGAGTCTGATGTAAGAGAAGTGCAATGGGGCTCCTCCTGTCTGTCACATGAGCAGTACACATGGGCACTTTGGTCACCTACACACCTCCTTGGTTGCGATAAACAATATATCGGCAACAAACAAAACAAACCCACACACTCCATAATGGGTCTAAAATAAAGTAAACCACCTTTATGCCCTGCTGTACAACACAATGGAAAACATACATTAAGCTACATTTAGTCTCCAAAAATAACTGCTAACACACAAAAACAACTCTAACCAACTCCGGTACCTTGACTATTGTCACATGTTGATGACTGTTGCCATAATCACTACTCACTGGAAAGCTAAGCACAGACACTCATCTCCTCAAGAGCTCTCAGTCTCGCGCCAGACTCCAAATGCCACAAACAGTCTTAATTACGGCAGGGAGTCAGCGTTCAGCTTTCATCTTACGGCTGGGTTGTTAATGCTGCTGCTTTTTGGACTCAGTGTGAGGGAGACGGAAGAGAGCGATGGAGAGAAAGAGCAACTGAAAAAAAAGGAGTGCAAGTCAGAGAACGAGCAGGCCGCAATGACGTCCCTGTGGTTTAATGACTACCCTCGCCAAAGCCACTCACTACCACAGTATTTGTGTTGTTTGATCGTCATGGCAACTCATGTCCCAAAACACAGAGAAGTGAGAGAGGAAAGCAGAGAAAAAAAGGATAGCAGATCACTCATCTACTGTGCACGAGGAACAGAGTAAGCGAGACTGAGAGAAGAAGCCATGCAGTAGCCAGCTACTATTCTACCAGATTTTGGTGAATGCCCATCCTTGCCAGGTCCTTGGAATTGAATTTCCAATTTGGAATAAGTACCTAATTATATTCTTGTTATTATGACAATTGACCGCATTGTCTTTGCACTTTCATGTAGGTTTATTAATGACTTTATTGCTCAGCACTGGCAAAATCAGTTGTCTTCGGGCCTCTACCTAAGTGAATAGACTACCCATCTAATCTACCCATCGACATAGGTTTGACTTTAGGAAAAATTCATATGCAGTTTTTCTTTCTTTCTAATAAAATCGGTTTAGTTAGCACTTCAGTCCCCCTTTAGTGCAGCCATTCTGTTTCTAAACACTTGTGAATATACTGTAAGCACCAAAGTTCCCATAGGCTTGGTAATATCACTTTAAGTATTATGCATGTGGAAGTGTTTTATGGTGCATTATTTTGTTTGTATCTAATGTTCATAACATCCTCATATTCGTTTTTAGGAATACATCGACTGTTCCCACCAAGCCATTTATTCAACTACTCCAGGTTCAAAGACCTTTGTTGACCTTCAGTGAAGGTGATCTGAAAGTGAGTAGAAGCACAATATTGCTTACTTTACCATATACCATGCGGTAAAACTTTTTGAACTGTGCACATTTACTTTCTTTATGACTAGGGGTGGTGGTGGTGTGTCCATCCATGAGTTTGGGGCAAGTTGTCACCTGTGTCTGGTTAACTATTCGAGGCACTTGCACTTATTATCTCCCTTGGGAGATAGAGATGTAACTGCTATGATACACCACTGCATAAGGAGACATTGTTTTTTTGAACAGAGATATTGATACTGGACCCAAAATTCACTCTTGAGGTACACCACAGTACATCAGAGTGGAACATCCATCCATAGCAGTATGTTTCTTTAGTCCAACCCCATTTTTAGAAGAGTAATTTGCTGACTCTGTTGTGTGTGGTATTCCTAACAGCACCTGTAACTACATATCACATTAGTAAGTCCACAAAGGAAAGTAAGTCTGACATATTGGAAACCATACTGTTTTGAGAAAATGTGTTACAACACTAGAGAAACATTTACTGGATAGACAACATTTTAGCTGCCAGAGACCGACTTTATTTCTGAATTGGATTAATTAAAAAAAAAAAACATTTTGACATTAACCATGGTTGTTTTCTACAGATGTTCTTAACAGCATTAGTTATATTAAAACTAGTAGATTGGTGTCATTTTTTAAAGAGGCACTCAAAATAGCTATCCACCTTGAGATGTGATAGTTAATATACCCAACATGGTGCAGTATGTAATCTAATGCTGTTCACTTTCTCAAAAAGTGCATTTAAACTTTTGTCATTTTAACAAAGATGTGCCTGGACATCAGACCAGCAGTAACAATCAATGTAATCTGTCTATCTGGCATGTGTAACAATAGCCTATATATTATTGGAATAGCCTATTACTATCGGCTGGATTTTGTAGAGGAACTACAAGGCAAATTAAGGCCAGAATAATTCCTGAATTGTTTTCAAACTATAGAAACTATAGACTATAGATGATCTTGATGCTCATGTCTGAACAAGCTACAGATTCTGGCATTTCTCAGGGAAAAGATGTTCTACATGACGGATAAAGTTCTCAGCTCTCAGCTTACTTAAATTCTGCAAGGCACTGAAAAAAATAGGATTATAATGATAGTTGTTCTACGCGTAGCCTAATCTTTATAAAATGTGTGTTTGTGGTGTGGGGTTAATATCCATATCCAGACTTGACACGCCTTGTCAGTCATCTTTCAGACAGACACATCCTGCAAGTATAGTTAGCCTCTGTCTGTATGAGGTCACCCTGACAACTCCTGAAGGATACTATGACTTAACGGTTGTTTCTCTATAGGCTACGGCTCTCTGGAATTAGGTAGCCATCGGTTTTATGAGAGGTGCGATTTCCCGTTGTAAGTCATACTAATTTGGTGTGGCGCGAGGAAATGCATCACACGTCTTCAGCAGCAGCCAAAGCAGAGGGGGCGACGCGTCTGACGTTTCCAGAGTAATTCCAGTTTGCAGTCTTCAAGTCCATCACGCAACACAACCAAGTCAGGGCACTCGCTTTCGTATTTGAAAAACGCAGAAAAAAGTATGGTGTGGAGTTGTTTTAAGTTCTTATTTTCCGCATTTCGGATTGCTTTACATCCGCCAATCCAGAGGCTGAAAATAATAACAATAAAAAACTTACTGTGGAAAGGTAAGTGTCTTTAGTTCTTCGTACATTTACTTTTTCAGTTCCATTGAATGCAGGGAAACGGTAAGATGTGTTGTTCCTGTATCGCGTTGGTGGACCTATCATTCTGTCATATTTTTTGTGCTCTGGCGGTATCACAGGCTACTCGGGGATTCAACTCTTGGTCCTTAAGGTGTTCGTTAGACGGAGACAACTAGATGGTAGTTGAACTTTCAAACTGCTTTCACCACTTTTGCAATCTGTATCTTTAGCCTATTTTTAAGAGTTACCCTTTCAAACAGTTTACATCTGTAGGCTAGTTAACAATGTATCTGATGTCTTTTGAGTTAGTCAAGAAGCATGTTGATTTATTTATAATTCAGCCACTTATGCAACAGGGAAATAGCCTACATTCATCCTTTGCATGATATCTTATGTGAAGCCTATACAGGATAGACAATGTCATATCTGAAAATCAGGAATAGGACACATTGTGTGCAAGTAGTCTATATTTTAATGCTGAAAAGCAAAGTCATCCTCGGGCATGTGACAATGTCAATTCTGTCAATCAAATGTTATCACTGCATTCTCTCAGTAGCTTTCTGAGTGTGTAAAAATACTTTTAATAGCTCTGAGGAGATACGAGAGACTTTTCCCAGAAGGGCATTATAGATCAAAGAGGACTTCCTCAGTTCTCTGACTGCCTCTGTTCAGAAAGCTGTCATTTATATCCTATTTATAAAACGCCAGCCCTGAAGAAAACAAAAAAGAGACGGATCGAAAAAGGCGTTTTCCTGACTCTTGTGACACATCCCACGCTCTGTGCCTCTGGCCAATGGGAATCCTGGCATGGTGATTTTTTAATGCACTGTTAGGACTGAATCACATTGCCAGGGATTTCCAGTGGCTGGTGTGACGTCAGCATCTATAATAGTCTGCCACTGCCTTCCCGTAAAGCGGCGCTGGCATCGCCAGCCTTGCTCTGGAACTCATTTAAGGTTTTTTTTCTTTTTCTTCAAGCCGCTCCTTTTGGAGAATCATTTATGTTGGATTCTGGGAATGGGCCTTTTTGCCACTTCAAGAAGTCATCCAGCTGATCCAAGGACACGTTTTTAAAGAGTAGACACACTTGCACACCCTATTTTCTTATAGCCTATATCTTTGGCACAAATAACATTTTGTCATATATTTGGCCTCTGCTGTCTCGTGGAACAGTAAAGAGAACCTACTGACTACTGCTATATACATACATATACACACACACACTAAATGGTCAAGGGGGCATTGGAACTTACCCTGCATGTGAGCAGTCTACATGCACTTTGTTCACAGTGGTTAAGTTCCAGTCTCCCCAGACCCCCTCGCAGCTGCACCACAACTTCTTCAAACGAATGCTCACAAAACCTACACAGATTCATCTTCAGTAGTCTACTCTAGCAGACAACCTGTGTAGGAATGTCAAACTCAGCATGAAAGGGGTCCCTTTAAAGTCTTTTAAGGTCTTTCACTAAGAGAGGTGGATTCCAGCTTGTTTTAAAGATATGTATTGTCAACTAGTGTGAAAATAAATGTTGGACAAAATGCAGCCTTTCCAGACCATCAATTTTACACCCACAATACACAGACATTGCATTATTTTGTTCTGTAGACACACTATTGTTGCTGATCTTCTATTTAGACTGTACAATTATACCTCAGACACTAAGAGATGAAATTCTCCTGGTCAGCATTTTCATTGTCTATATAATGTTGTCCAGTATAGTAGGCTACACTCTTAGACATAATGGGATAGTAGGGGTACCATTAGCATTAATGTAGGTTAATATTTGGACCTGAAGGTACTGACATGTACATATTCAGTTCTGGAGAAAGTACAAACTAGTTATAAAACAGTGATTAAAAGGTACACTTATGCGCCTTTGAGGGTACTGCCGATGTGACAAGTAAAAGCAGAATTCTGCAGCTTCTTTTCTGAGAGTGTATGATGATGTAATAAACACGGACATGACCAGAAGCTGACATCCCAGGTTCAGAAAGTAAACCTCCAGCCACATATTTGTTCCAGCCAATGCACTGTTCCAGCTGTTCTTAATTAGTGCAACTCTGCAGACAGGTAATTAGTCAAATCAACTATGCTAAGAGTGTAGGGAGAAGGTATAGATAAGATGACTTTTTCTACTTTCTCAAGCCAGTTTGCCCACCCATGGTTCAGATAGTAAACTGATATAGTTTTGGTTTAAGATCATCCTTATACATGTAGTGTGGCAGTGAGGCAGTCTTGGACATGTCCTTAGTGTTTTAAGAAAAGGGTTTTACACCAATACCCACTGCTTTACACAAACGACACAAGAAAAACCTTTCGTGCTGCCACTGCAGTGCTTGTTCCTGTGTGGTCCGTCCATCCTTCCTTCAACTTGACTTCACAGAACTGCAAGTACTGAGGAATAGGAATCTACAGTAACCTTCATGGAGTTTTTTTTTGTTATGACAAATAAAAACCTGGCTACAAGCAACATAATATAACAGGCTAGTGGAGGAGAGGCTGTTCAGTGTTTGCTTTGGTGATGTCTGAACTGATGGTTTTGTAATGAGTGGATGATTGGTTGGTTGGTTGGTTGTTTGTGAACGTGTTGGTTGGCATGACTCCTGTGCCTGCTGTGCTGACAATCAGTGTGTTTGGAGCTGGCTCAGTTCAGCAGGAACAGGAGCTCTGTCTTCTCAGCCTCACAGCGAGAAGAAGATCCTCACAGAAGATCCTCCAGACACGCAACAGACGAAGGTCCACATTCAAGCACACACATCTAGTATTCAATTGCTTAATAAGGTCCAGTATTATGTTTTGTTTTTCATTTTTTGACCTTTTTTTTGTCTTGATTTTAGTTATATAGCTTGTATTTTCATGTCTAGGCCCTGGCAAGTCCCAAAATTTGCAATACTCGCTACAGAATGTTTCAAATGCTGACAAACCCACTATGTTTTCTTTTAAGGTTATTTGGAGCAATCACAGAGGATTTGAAGCAAATATTTAGTATTTCATCCAAACTTGCTGTGGTGGAGTGCTCTAGGTAATGTGCAATACAGCACAATTTGTAAAGCATATCATTTTGATGTTGAAATGATTCTGACTTCTGCATGTATTACTGTTTCTTGTATGTAAAAAGTATACGACTATTGAATAAAAGGTGCCAATGTAAACTTGTTCAATCCACATCAATTTATGTGTTTTACACCTCGTCAGTCAGTGCCCACACCCAACAGCATGACTTTTGGATGCATCAGTGGTTCTACCTTATCTCCTGCTTCTAGGAATGAAACCTTTGCTTTCAAAGCCAGCATCACACAAGCTTTTTTCATAACAGGAAATGGTTTAGAGGGTTCTTAAAACAGAGAAGTTACCTGGTAAGACCCAGGGGTGTAGTGGTGGAATAGAAGTGGGTACACTATGAATTCAGTGATCACTGTGAGGTGAATGGGCTAGGCAGCATCAGATGTTTTACAAAGACATTTAAGACATGTTTGAACCCTCATGCATATATTGTTAATAGTTGATGTAGTGTGATTCCGTTGTGTTAGAAGTTACAGTGTGTGCATAACTCTACTATGAGGTAAATAAATTCTGTTGGCAGGTGGCTAAACTCAGTTAAGAGGTGAACAAAATATTATTTTTGAAAACTGAGATGGGTAAACTGTTTACCAGCATTTGCCTTGCAATACAGCCCTGGGTACATTCATCAATCTCCTTCACATGAAAATATCATTTAAAAAAAAAAAAAGACAGTTCTGTCTTGGTAGAAAATTGTTTTATTTTGTCGGTTGAGAGAAAAGTCTGATTGTATTGAGAGCCGATGCTTCATGACAGAAATTTACAAAGCATGGAGTCTGTCTAACAGGGCTGTTAATTGGACTTGTTTTCCCCAGCAAACACAGACATTTCACATCTTACACTATACAAAACAAACAAGGCAGAAAATGGTGGAGTATCCTGTATCACCTATCAGTAAATTTGCAAAGAAAAAAAATAAACATAAAAAATAAAAATAAAAAAAGTGCATAACGTGAAACCATCAGATTACTCTTGGATTTTTTCTTTAAAGATTGTGATATTTCATTCACTGGCGAATTTTTTTTTTTTTTTAACAGTAGCAGCAAAACAAAAAAGGAAAAAAAAAAGACAGATCATTGAGTAAAACTATGTTCGATTTTAATCACCATGGTGACAGTCACTATACCAAATGTCATTATGGCATCAATAGGTATCAATACAAATATATTTGCACAATCATACGCTCACCTTCCTTTTTTTTGAACTATCAATGCACCTCCCTCTTTCTCATACATACACCTGCACACACATTTACACACACACACACACGCGCACGCACGTACGTACAGACACTCCCACACACACACACACAAACAAACACACGGTTGGTCACAGTTTACAGGTCGCTAGGAGACAAGGGGTGTAGGAGTCAAGTACCTCAAAACAATAAACATCCCATAATACAACCACAAAAAAAGTAAAAACCTAAATGACAAAAAAGCCAAAAAAAAAAAAAAAAAAAAAAAAAAAAAAAAAAAACAAAAAAACAAAAAAGAAAACAAAAACACTTAAAAACTGGTTAGACGACACAGGCACAAGTCAAAACACTGACGCACAAAGAACGCGTGACATGATGTTAGACGGCGGTACTGCCTCCCTCCCCCCCCTTTTCAATATGTAGCTAGACCCTTAGAAATGATGCTGTTGTAGCTGTCGCTAATATGCATATGGTATGGAGAAGTAGTTTGCAGTATTCTACACGCCAGGCAGGGAGAAATCTAACCACTTATTAATGATGTTTCCAATAATCCCAGAGGATGTAAATTAAAAAAAAGAAACTTAAATGTGCTCCTGGATGTATGTGCAGAGAGAGAGGATAAGAGAGAAGGAGAAGAGAAGACCAATGGTTAACCAGTTCAAAGTGACAAATGAGACGATTCTCATACGGAGCCCTTGAATTCCCCCTCCCTCACTTTCTTCGTTTTTTTTTTCTCTCTCAAAAAGAGACAATATTTTTTTCCCCCTCTCATATGCATGTGTCATGCGTGTGTGTGCATACACACACACACACAAACACACAAATACAAACGCACTTCCACTTCGCGGCAAGTCTCTCCCGTGCAACTGAACTGGTTGTTTAAAAATTAAGACAGTGCCCCCCACTGCAAGATACTTGTAATTGCAAGTTTCTATGCTTGATTAAGGTTGGCCTGAAGTTTATACGCGTGTACAGTATATGTGCTTGTGTCGAGATCTAAATGATGTGTGTGTGTTTGTTTGTTTTTTCTATTGTGTTCCATCCCAAAATTATTTGTAAGTGAGCATCTCCTGTGTTTATGCTGCTGCCTTAGATTAAAAAATGTTTGCTTTTGCAGTGTTCCATCCCAGCACAGGCTGATATTTGTTTGTTTTTTTTTTTGTTTTTTTTGTTTTTTAATTATTGTTTTTAAACTTAAGCTTGCCTAAACCTCCCTCCCTCCCTCTTTCTCTCTCTCTCTTTAGTTTTCCTGTCTGTCTTTCCCTACAGTTTGTCTTTCCCTACATTTTAGTTACCCCGTAATGGGTGCTTTCCACAGTTATCTAGAGGAGTCCCCTCCCCCCTCCCACCCACCCACCCACATGGACACACATAGGGTGTGGGGTCTGTCCGTCAGGTGGAGCGGCCAATCACGTCCCTCTCCCCCACAATCAGGGCAGTGCAATACACAGATGGATGAGTTCCCCCCGGTAACCCTCCTAAAGGTTAAATCTGAAAGAAACAAAAAAAGTCGAGTCGAGTCTTAGCGACATTCTGTTTAAAAATAGGGCAGGTGTATTTTTAATACAGAAAATGCTTTTAAAGATTTTTGAAAGGCAAGAGAAGATTGAAATGCATTTAAGATATTTACAGTACAGTTCAGTTCAGTTCCACCCAAATTACTCGCATCAGTCATGCACATTTATAATAATTTGGTTTAACAAGATGCCCATCAGCGGCCATTTTAGATCACACAACTACACAAGCTTACCTGACACAAGCTTCCCGTGCCGGCGGGGTGAGAGAGTATCTAGACGCCATAGCAGGCAGCCAGCCTCTCCTTCAGGATGGGGGGGAACTGTTCGGAGAACTGCTGCCAGTTTTCCTCTCCCACCTGCTCCTTAAAGCTGTGCAAGATCTACACACACACACACACACACACACACACACACACACAAACAAACAATTGGAATCATTGGAGACCTTGTAGAACATGTCCCTTAGATCATCTTAATCATTGGGTACATTTTAAAACATGTCCATTACATCTTCTAAATCATTGGGTGGGTACCTTGTATAACATGTCCCTTAGATCTTCTAAATCACAGAGTTGGTACTTTTTAGAACATGTCCCTTCGATCTTCTAAATTACTGGGTGTGTATCTTGTAAAACATATCCCTTAGATCTTCTAAATCACTAAGTGGGTACCTTTTAGATCATGGCCATTAAATCTTCTAAAACACTGGAATGGGTACCTTTTAGAACATGCCCCTTAGATCTTCTAAATCATTGGGTATCTTATAGGCTATGACATACATTTCAGACCTTCTAAACGATTGGGTACCTTATAGAACATGCCCCTTAGATCTTCTAAATGTTGGGGTACCTTATAGGTTATAACATGCATTTTTGATCTTCTAAATCATTGGGTACCTTATAGAACATGTCCCTTAGATCTTCTTTAGGGTTCACCCAGGAGGCAACTGCATCACAGAAGAAAATGAAGTCCTGCAAACCAACAATGCAGTAATGATTTCAAGTTCCCATTGGAGCTCGGGTTCACTCATTCAGTCAGTGTTCTTACAACACTTTTCATAAGCGAGTGCAAAGATTATTTCTCAATAATACGTCATTCAATTAGTACTACTATTCCACTTTACCACAATTTACTCAGACTAAATATAAACTAGTATGACCAGATTTAGAAATTGGTCATTTTTCATTGTGAGAGTTGTTTAAGGCAATTTAGCCACTTATAAATCACATTACTACCTACGAAAATTATTGTGTCATATTTTTATGACCTCATGCAATTTCATATGACTATGAAGTATCCATCGCACAAACAGTATGTTATATGGGATGTCTATAGAGATCAGATAAAACATTAGGGTTACACTTTGTTGCACTATACCTAATAGATGTAACAGCGACAATAAAATAAAGTGTGTAACAATATGTACTTACACTGTACCATAGGGTTAGGATTAGGGTTAGTGTTAGGTATGTACAGTGTAAGTACATAATATTATGTGTCGTTACATGTACATACACTAAAAAAAGGAACCATAAAACATAGTGTTACCAACATTAGTACTGAGTTAAGCCTTTAAAAGCGTCAAGGTTACACACGGACAACGTATGACCTGAACATAACAGACATGTTCCGTGCCCTTACCTGCACAACGCCTCCTGGATTCACTCCGATCATAACACAGATGCCCCGGAAGGCGGAATCCTTCTCCTCGTTGTCCCGGATGTTGCGTAATGATGTGCACCTATACAAAAACACACGCCAAATTTGACCTTTGATTTAACTTTTTAACTTCCTAATCATTGTCCTACTAACTGAAATACAAGCTGGCTTTAACTGTAAGTACGGAAAATATGATTGTCATCTGGTTGTATTTTTCTCTAGTGTATTTGTGCGAGTGAACGAGTGAAGTAAGCAAATGACTGTGTGTGTGTGTGTGTATATGAGAGAGAGAGAGAGACAGAGAGAGAGAGAGAGAGAGAGGGAGACAGAGACAGAGACAGAGAGAGAGAGAGAGAGACAGAGACAGAGACAGAGAGAGACAGAGAGAGACAGAGAGAGACAGAGAGAGAGAGAGAGAGACAGAGACAGAGAGAGAGAGACAGAGAGAGAGAGACAGAGACAGAGAGACAGAGAGAGAGAGAGAGAGAGAGATGACTGCTTCAGAGTATATACACATTTGTGCTGCTCACCAGGGCCGGATGAACTGCTGAAGCATCGGAGCAACTTCCTGCGGGCACACGTAGCCCAAGCGGCCAATGGTAATAGCTGTTGCAAAGGAAGTGTCAAAAAAACTTTTTAACAAGACATTTCGAACACGATAGCCAGAGGGACGTAAAATTTAAAAATGATTACACACGCTTCACAAACTTTGAATATTTCAACAAAATGTGTAAAAACTAACTACTCCACATAGCAAGAGGTTTCTAATATTAATCAATTTTTCATTATTTAACATGGATCCTAGGCTATGTCTGGTGATATGCTGCCTTCATTGTCTAACACTTAAGCAGGCATTAAGGTGTCGATTAAAACATTTGTTACGACCGGACTAGACAGCAACACAGAACACTGTTGCCATAACACCAACCGCTGACTTCATAGCTCAAAAGCATCTATGCTTCCTTCAAAATTAGGCAAAACGAAGGTACCTTCAAAGGCAGCAATTTATGCATTTATTCCATTCGGACAGCCTTGATGCCAAACACTCTCTCAAAGTCAGCATGTTTTGTTTTTTTTCCGTTTCGGACGCTGCCCTATTTAGTTTCATTTGCCTAGGTCTTGTAATTACATTCACATTTCAAATGAGGTATTATTATTGGAACCCCTGTATTAAGGGGGAGGGGGGGAACATGTAGCTGGCAGACGTACCGGTGTTCTCCAGAAGGGTCTTAGGGGTATTGGGTCTGTTGATGATCTCCACCAGGGGAGTGAGGACCAGAGCCACGTAAGGCTGCATCTCCACACCTGACACACCAAAACCAAAACAACAACAACAACAAAACACAATTGTTGCAAAGTGTTTCCCATGACTTGCATTTAATTAGAACAGCACACATTCATAAGCCATCCATTTCATCCACAAGAGGGCACCAGCTTACTTCTTTTAGACTAGGAAGCAAGCTGGTGTCCTTTTGCCATTTACCCTGTACACTGTGGTTCAAACATACTGGCGGCCACATCTTGCAGCGCCTGGCCTGCACTTAAATTAGAAACTGTCATCTGGGCATCACATTTAGTTTTTCCACAGACTTGTAACAAGCTAGTTGCCAGGGGCAAGTTCGCAATACCAATCAGCAACACCATTTTGCTGCATGAGTCACGAGCCTTTACGTCAACACTAGGGCCATACAATATTAGCAAACTATGGGATATGCTACAACATAGTACACTAAAGAAGAATTTTGTGCCCTCTGCCATAATGGCCCTGAATAAAGGTGCTCAATGGTGATAGGGGAGCAGATGTTGCTATTGTGTGTTTGTGTATAAGTCATGTATATGCTGGGTAGAAGGAGGGGAGGACAAGTCTTCTATGTATTTATGCACGTCATGTTTGTGGGGCCTGCACTGTTACATCCCTCTGCACCCCCACTGGCCTTGCAGTGGCAGTGCAGCAACAGCCTTTGGGTGTTGATTGGGACTTAATCAGCTGATCCGTTACACACTTGTGTCTGTGTGGCTATAAATGCCCTTGTCAGTCTCTCCCTCTCTCTCTCTCTCCTTGAAGCTTTCACCATGCTCTTTCTGTTATGTTGTAGTTTGTTATGCTTCACAGTGCTGCAGTAATTTCGTATGGAATGCAAGAAACTGCTCCATTTGTACTAGAGCACTTCTCTGCCACTCTAATGTAATGCAAACTAATTCAATATAATTAAATATAATTCACTGTAACCTGTAAAATCCTGTATTACAAATCATACAGTCAGTATTGATAAGGATTACACTTTATTTTACAGTCCCGGGTGCATTGTGCCTAAATCATGTAGTACAGTGTAACAAAGTTTCTAACAATATGTAACATGCGCTTACACTGTAGCATATGGTTAGGGTTGGGATTAGGGCTGGCGTCATGTACCTACAGTGTTGAGTACATAATATCACATGTTGTTAAATGTAGATACACTAATAAACGGGACATTAAAAAGTCAGTTTGAAAAGTACCATGGTTACACAGCATGTCAAATCT